>JAWDGP010000260.1:1187500-1205000 GCA_033675545.1 Elysia crispata
TCTCATATTTTGAGAAAGTATTATTGGTTGAATATTATGAGTTCCTATCTGACCGTAGTTTGACGTCTTGGGATATTTCTTCAAATAAAAAGTATTGTTTAATCTCCATCTAATGCTTAGAATACCACAACACCAATATACTAGTCCATCACAAGCTTGACGAAATTTAAGTAGGGGCATGTTACAAGTAAAGACGAGGTATACAATGCTGGTGAAAAGCACCACTACGTTTTGTTCAAAAAGAGTCCCTATTTCTTTTCGTCTCTTTTCTTCTCAGGCTATTCGATTTCTTTTTCTTCCCCACCCATAGAGCGCTCATCATCTCATGGTAATTATGTTCCTATGTATAGCTCGTCTTGTTAACATTGCAAAAACAGTAGTTTCTACACACACACACACACACACAATGCTAATTGGAATACATGTAAAATATATGAAGTTAAATTTTATCCTTGGAGAAACTTACCAAGAGGCAAGCTGCGTGGTGAAGAGTTGCTCCCGTAATGGGTCGAAATATGCCAGTACGTTTTGTTCACAACAGAAGCTTCGAGATTATTGATTGTTGTAATTGCAAAGCCCATTGAACCGTAGTGTTGAGCAGTAAATCTGGCAAGGAAATAATATGATGGCCACAATTCTAGAGACATGACATTGTAGAGACTTCTTTAGGGCAGTGTACGCTTTACAAAAGACATCAAGAGACTAAAAAGTCTATTGAACTCCTAAAATTGATAAAGAAATAAACTTTGAGTTTGTTTCTCTATTTTCTTTCCCTAGAATGAGCAATTCTAAAAAGGCAACATAGCAAAGCATATTAATAAAAACATTTAATAAAGTGTCACCTGAAGCGCTTGTCTTGCGTAGAGGCCTCCTGGACAAAATGAATAAGCTCACGTTGTGGACGATCTTTCATCTCAGTAGTGAATTCAAAATGGGGCTCCTGTATTTGGTTGCTCACCAAGATCGACACGCTGATAGCCTGACCACACTGACAGCAAGCGTTAATAATCGTACCAGAAGAACTAGAGCTGGATCCAGTCGCAGGCTTATCATCATCGTTTGGCTTCTCATCTTGTGGATTTCTGAAAAGCATCACCCACACCACATTAATCATCATCATCATCATCATCATCACTATCATTATCTTATCATTCCTCTTGCATCACTGCTTTTTCTTGCCATTTTTCACAAGAGAGAAAGCTGTTGTGATATTGGCAGTTTGGTTTGACATTGAAATAACGAAATGAACATTTTTTTTTCTTAGTAAAAAAATAATAATACATACTAAATTTATTTTCTAGCTAGACATTCTGAAATATTGTGAAAAATAAACATGTGAAAATAAAGGATGTTTTCATTGTAAAACACACACACACACCACACACACAACCACCCAACAACAGCTGAATCATTAAAAAACCAACAACGACAAAAAACAACAACAACAACAACAACAACAAAAAAAACTAACCCAAAAACGAATCATTAAAAAACAAACAAACCAAAACCAAAACAAAAGAAAACAACGCGTTATCAATCGCCGAAGCCTGAAAAATTGATAAAAAAAGGTTGCTTTCACAAGTTTCAGTGCAAGCAACAATGATCAATGTGATATCAATGTGACATTAACATTAAAAATATTATTAAAAGAAAAGCAACAAAACAACAACAGGAACAATTACAACAAAAACAACAAACGACTGACAGTTTACTATGCAAAAAAATGCAAGATGAAGATTGAAAATAAAAATGATAATATGTATGAAACAGTGCAGTTGGAAGAGCCTAAGTAACCACTATCGCTACTCAGAGAAAGAGATACAGCTACACGACGTTGTAGAGATTGAAAAAAACAACAACCAGAAAACAAACAATTCATCACAATTCATAAAATTACTGCCGCAGAGATACGTTAAAGCCCCTTTATACAGTCTAATGATACTGGTTGTAACCATATTATAACAGCGGGATAAATCGCTTGATGCCCCTTGTATTGATGAGGCAAAATTTGGAGGCTATATTTTATTTTATAAACCTTAGCCGAAAAGTTTTACCTTTTCAAGCACGCCCATGAACGGGCGGTGAAAAGAACCAGCAGGAAAAGACAGCCATAAAATATCTTGGCGGACGACATCTTGAGAATGATTCCGAATCTGATTTGAAAGATTGATATTGATCACTATTAAGTTAATCATATATCCGAATGCTGTTAAATTCATTCTGAGACATACGAAGCGGATTTTCAAACTAAGACATGAATAACGTTTGATGCATAAAGTTAAAAGTTAATTGCTCTACATGAAGTATGCACACATGGAATACCACAATGTCTTTGTTAGAGGAAGATCATTCACAAACCCGATTCTTTATATTGAGAAATCAGATGAAT
Organism: Elysia crispata; assembly: GCA_033675545.1. Taxonomy (NCBI): domain Eukaryota; kingdom Metazoa; phylum Mollusca; class Gastropoda; family Plakobranchidae; genus Elysia; species Elysia crispata. Next base: position 1,189,890 of record JAWDGP010000260.1, read on the forward strand.
TAAAAAGTTTTGGAAAATAATATATATATTTTTTGAGTCTGCAAGTAAAGTCTATTCGGACAAACTAGGCGCATCTACTGTACCGCTAATGGTTAGTTCAGATTATTCCTGACTGACGAACACTCTGTGAGGACCTGCAGTGCCTAAGTCGAAAGTCTGATCAAAATTCCTGCTCTCATACTTGAAAGTCAGGGTTACAAATAATTTGAAAAAAAAAAATGTAATTGGTGCAAAATAATGGCTGTCGCAGTCTCTTTTTCTTTACATTAACACTGGAAACCATTCTAACCTGTGCTTGGTGTTTGTAGGCCAAAAAAGCGTATCAGGCAGTCTCTTATGTTTATTTAGTCTTGCATAAATTATACGATTTATGGATCAAGCGATGCGTGGAAAAAATCTTATGAATGCTTACATGAAATTGCCTGTAGACAGCTATGATAAAATTATGTGCAAAAAAGCACACATTGAAAAAAAAAAAATTTAAATACTGGAAAGCTAGGTACTTGCGATAATTATGATGTTGGTGGTGCTCTTGACATGCCGCACTTCTTGGTCAGATTTTTAGGGTCTTTTTATTTTTTAGCATTCTTTCATGTTTCCAAAATGAAAAAAAAATTCTAAACTGATCGATCACTTTAGAAATATATTGAGCGTCTAAACTAAATTGCAGATTTTCCTCCAGCATTACGCAAGGATTTTATTTAGTTCCCTCAGTCAATATGATTGAATACAAAGGAAATTTTAGCAATCATACAAAAATTGAGCGAATTTTGTACTGTCTCTCACTTGAATTTGCTTGTAAACGCTAACTAAATGACTATAAATACCCCTCCCCCCCAAAAAAAAAAAAAAAAAAAAATGTGCGTAAAGGTGCATTGCCTTGCGGAAACTCATCCCTCTCTATTTCTTTTCAGTCACATGATAATGAATATTGACAAAAATAAAATATGTTATTTGGATGTGGATTTTTCCAAAATTAACTAATAATCATTATGAAGGAAGAAGGAGATTAACTAATCTAGTCGTAGCAATTCCATAATTAAAACTTACTAAGGGCAAGCGTAATGAGTGCGTCTAGCTTGTCATGCACGAACAATAAAGACAGTCCAGCTTACAGGATTTATATTTACACGGTGAGAACAAATGCCAACGGGTCGTAACTAACGAGCAGACAAAAAACGTGCTTGAAAGCGGCCTCTGAAATTGACCCGAACGAAAAATAAAATGAATTTGTGACGCTTCGTATGAGGAGAGAGAGAAAAAAAAAGGAGCAAAAAGTAATAATAGCGAGATCGGAACTATACGTTTAAATAATAGTAATGCTAACACTAACGTTATATCGTTTTTAGTAAACAACAATGACAACAACACGATAGTAATAATAATAGCAGCAGCAGCAGCAGCTTTATTTTTAAACTAATATTTAACAATTGATTACAATTGAAGACCCATAAAAAGCACAGTAAATGATAATTCTAAAAAAAACCCCAAACAAAACAAAAATAAACGACAACGAGACTGACCATTTGAACTTTTACAAATAATTATGTGTGTGACTGTTGGAGGTTAATTCTGCTTTTCACGGCTGATTATAGTGATTATCTTACCCATGAAAACTCGTTCATTGTAGAGGCATGGACTTCAAGGTTTAAGTTCCAGGAGTTTGTAACCATATTTATATCGCTTTTGATGTTACGAACCAGAAAAAAACAAACAAACGACTAAGTATGAGTCTTTGTTTATGAGGCGTCAATTTATATACACTAGGTAGGTTGGAAACGTCGGTTTTATTGATTAATTAATAATTAATGAAAAGATAAATTTATAACTATATCGTGCTGAACATACAAGGCCTTGTCATTAATAACATTTTGTTGAAAGCGATGTTCAATGCCGTTAATACTATAAACAGTCGATTAGTCATGTTTTACAAGAACACGCACAAACGCTAGAAAGAGAGAAAAAAGAAAAGCAAAAGGACAAAAGGGGAAAAAAGCACTTCCAATTTAAGTTTCATTAATAATAATTTTAGGGAGACCAGAAGTGTTTGCGTTTCTGAAAAATTGAAGGAAGTTGAAACTGACTGTCTAAAAATCTGATTTTTTTTAATCAAATCAATTCTGTTCAGTAATTTTATAAAGTTCTCGATCTTTCATGGTCACCACCTAGAGCTATGCTCGAATCGAGACAAGTAAGAGAGAAATTGAATAGAAATTACGGACAATTAATTGTGCAGAGACAATCAGAGCGAGGTGGAGACTATTTTTTAAAATAAAAATAGTAAGATGATTTTGACCAATCCAAACCAAAATACAGATTACTTTAATGAAAAGTTGCATTTCAATAAAGTCAAAATAAATAGGCAGCTATGATTTTCAAAAAAGCAGACCACTTTTTTTTAATGGAATTCACCGCCTTGAAATAAAAATTTTAAAAAGGATCTTCAAATAGATAAGGAAACTACAGATCAGATAATATTGTTATTTAAAAAAATTCATATGCAATTAAAACTCTTTCCAGGAACGCGTTTCTCTCTAAATAAAGCCTTATTTAAAATCCATGCGTCTCTTTTATTCTAACACAACTTTAATTTTAAAATAATGAAATAATATTTACACTTACCTATGCTCATTGAAGAAATTGGATTTAAGTTGGCTCATATGAAAATGTTGAACTGTTCATAGTTAATATTAATTGGCCTTTTTTTCTAATTATTTGTTTGTACGGTATCTTTTTTAAAATTATTTTTAAGCGGACAACTGTTAACCTTTATGTTACTTGGTTGTAATTTTATGTCTATTGCTCCTGTTACAAAATCAAAATCATCAAATGGGAAGGTCAGAATAGGTTAAACAAACGAAATCTCATCATGACCTATGATAGGGGTGCATCTCCATGACAATAATGATAGTTTTGCATGCAATAATAACGCTCATTTTAACGCTCATTTACAAGCTTTCTCTTGAGAGATTTGCAATTTTCGAAATTCCATTTACTTATCCATGTACGACACACCCGTTTACTTTCTTGAAAATTCCCATCATTTGAGAGACAAAATGATAAATAACATCCACAATGCATCAGAGCAAATCAAAGTCCAGAGAAATTTCTTAAGAGAAATCTCCCTCGCATAGCTGATGATTGTTTATCCGTTTGTCAGAGACAAATGTTACAATTTCCATCTCTACTTACTGAATTGTTCTTATCTCTCCCTCAACTGTTTGCCGACTTCAGAACTGGATCTAGACCTACAGTAGTTTCTTAAACAAGATGTAGCCTATTGCTTAAAATAACGCTGTCCGAGAAATTGCGATCAGCCAAGCACAACCGCTATCGCTTGAGGTTTCCACTCCCCCCCCCCCCCCACGACACACACACACCTCCCGGACCTGGTGCAGACACACAGCTTTCCACACAAAGTTAATAAAACTAAAAGCCCGATACATACCTTCAAACTGAAGACAGGACAAAGTCTTTTCTTGAAGAGCCTCTTTAAAGAGGGAATTGAAGCTCAGGGGGGCGCAATTTTATTAGGCAGAGGAAAAAACGTTCTTTAAAAATTTCACCCTGCTAATTTAAGGTTTTATACATTTTTTTGAGATTTAGCGTACTCGAAAGAGCAAATCCGCACATACTAATTATATTGTTCCTTAAACAAAACACTCACACAAAAAGTAGAAACATATTTTTAGCTGTTTCTCTTGACACACACGCTGCTAAGATTTTTTTTGTCCCCATAGCGTTCTTTTATGTTTCCGGAGTGAAAATTGAGTCAAGATACCGACTATAATAGCTCAAAACCTTGAGCATAACTGTCTTCATTCTTTTATGTATATTACTCTATGGATCTGCTTTTCTTTTTCTTTCCACCTGCTGAAAAAGAAAAACAAATAACACCAGCAAGAAAATTCTCATCACGAATCCACTCCTCCAATTTCACCCGCCAAACACAAGGGAAGAAAAGCACCCGCTGGTGGTGTTTTTTTTGTTTTGTTTTTTTTTTTTTTTTAAATACATGTAATTACAAATCTGAAACAAACTCTATGATTATCGCATGGTGTGGAGAAATTGGGAAACTTATGATATTGCTACCTAAAACAGTTCCCCCTACTCTACAAGCAGTCATCAATTAAAAAAAAAATTATTACCTGCAACCAAGTGGTCTTTTTCAAGTGGGTGATTCGTGATTTGTACTCTACGGATATTATTGATGGGAATTTGAAGCTTTGATTAAGGTCTTTTACTTTAGTCAGTGCCTTGAAGATTCACTGTACTCTCGACAAAATTGCCATTCCCAGCTGATTAATCTAAAGATCGGCTTAAGATTTCAATTCACTGTATACAAAGAAATAAAAAAAAAATTAAAAAAAAAAAAAAACCAAACAATTCAACCTGCACAAACTAAACTTCAAAACAGGAAAATGCGGCTACAATATTTGAGACAATAATTAAAACTTAAAAGTTCTTTGAAACAGTTTGCATGTTTGAGATGGGATATTCTTTCCTCAAGTTGTGAAACTGAAGATTTTATTATACTCCATCAAACCTTAGATTATGCATCATCTCTATGACTCAGTGATTGTTCACTAAATCACATATCATTTTAAGCATCCCGTCTTTTATCTCCTATGAATTGAACTCAGAATGGTCATATGCCAAAAGTTACAGGTGATACATTTTTTTCTCACAGGAATATTAAGGACAAAGGCGTACTTCTTTTGGCTGTAGACCAACATGGAGTCACGTCTGAAAACAGATCTTCGTTTGGTGCAGATCTTATTTTGTCCTTAATTTAGACGGAAGGAGAGAAACATTTAAGGAATCGAAGAGGACAAAACAGAATACAACATAACATCTTTTAATTTTGAACATTTAACTTATCATGAAAGAGGCAAAATAATGTTAGGCACAAAATCTAATAAATACTTCATGAAAACTGAGATGGGATCAAGTTTCAAGTTTGAAAACCCGAATGTGAACATTTTTTTCAAGATACGTTGAGACAGAGCTAAAACATGGGGTCATGATTAATGGAAAAGTAAATGATACTTAACAAGTTGTTGTATATTCTACGGACCTACTAATATTCATCGAGGTCACTTGTGTACCTCAAGGTCTGGCTCCAGTTTTATGGTTGAGAGAACCAAGGATACAAAGTCGCACTTTTTGTCCTCCCCACAGCAGGGTCAGGTCGTTCACCCTTTGCCTTGCATGTGAGACATACGATTGTTTAAAAAACATTCTTCCCAGCAAGCCCGCAATCGAGTTAATATGCTGAAGTAAAATACATGTAAATCACTGTGCAACTCTGTTTTAACTTATTTCAGAGAAAGAAACACACGTAAATGACTTACGTAACTATGCTCTGAGAGATTTGCCACCGTTTATAACTCTCAGTTACTTGTTACGACTACTGAAAAAAGTAATTTCACTTAAATCTCTATAAGTGTAATATATCTTGGTCTTCGTTTATAAAGGATAATGAGGCATAAATCAACCTATTTTGTGTCATTCCTCTTTGCCAATCTCTTGTTAAGCTCTTGGTTTGCAGGTGATATTTATGCTTTTAGTACAAATTCAGTCTTTCCGTTCAAGTAAGGGTGGATATGGGATGGAAAATCGGTGGTATCAAAAATAATGTTCACTATTTAAAGAGCTCAGTTGCGAATGGCTATATACTATTCTTTCGTCGATTTGTGGTATGATACCAAAACAACAGTGTTCAAATAGATCCCTCTTTAAAAAGGTAATCATTTTTCATCTATATTCCCATTTACTATACATTTTAGTTAAGTTAATTTATCTGCATAATCTACACAAGCTGTAAACCCCGTTCTACAAAGAGTTCCCTATTTTGTGAACAGGACCATGGTGTCAAGCTGTAAAACTCTCTCTACGAAAAGGACCATGGTGTCGATTTACAGGGGTGCGTGTGCGTAAAAAATAGGCTTATAAATGATCTTTATATCTATCCTTTAACTTAAAAGATAAAGACATATGCCTCCACCTACCTATCTTTACCTAGAATGTAGATATCTCGATAATTCTTAATCTACACGCAAAATTGAAAAAAAGGACTAAAATCCTCTTGGAATAAAGGAAATCGACTAATTCTATACTTTCCTAATATGATTTTAGTTCCTTTTAAACGCTTTCAATTTTCGCATTAAGTACATAAAAGTGCCTGCCTTTCGGGAATTCTTAGCCGGACTGTTACATACCAGTATGAGGAAAGTTTTAAAAATCTGTAAGCCTAAAAGTAAAATCTAGATTTCTATAACCTTCTGATTTGAGTCTAACTATCAAGGCCCTAGATCTATAATCTATGTCGAAGCAACCTTTTTAGATTCTTTACTTAAATCTAGTATTATGTCATGAAGATCTACATCTAGATCTATTCCAGACGGTTAGATCTTCCGCCGCCCACATCGTATGCGTACTTCTGGTTTCATTCCTGCCACCTCCACAGGTTAATGAGGACATTTTTTCCTTAGTTTGTGTGCCACCTCTGCCAAGCTGTGCTTACAGAAAATAGTTCAAACATTCGTCATTTTCTTTTAAAGAAATAATCATTATATTTTTACCTTTATTTTCGAAAAATACCAATTTGGTGAAAAATAATATTACCACTCCAATCTTTAGGGCAATGTACAACTTTGTGCAAAATTTGACGTTCCCAGGTGGTCTAAAAATGCTCGTTAAATGGTCCTCATTTCCCGCCTAGCTCCATTATAATAGATGCCATCTTTTATGGATCTAGATTTTGAAAAAAAAAAGCCAGCACTTTTCTGTAACCATAGGAAAAGTTTGATTGAAAGAAAAAAAAAATCAAACTTGATTGAAACTTAGCAAGTGTAGAAAGCCATTATATGTAAAACGTAAAGCACAGTACTATTGACTGAACCAACCACTAAATTCATCCAATAGTATTTTGCTGTCTCATTCTCTGCACAACTAAATGCTTCGCCTGATGCCGTTGAAAAGGCTTAGGGTAAACTGGGATCATTTCACTCCATACTTTTTCTTTTAAAGTAAAGAACAAGAATATTTAACCAGTTGTAATTTATGTGAGAGAAATGGTTAATAATGCAATTTCGTAAAATCATTACATCAAAGAAAAGCATGGAACTTGAACAAAAATTATAGATATCAAATTTTAATCCTTCATTATTTTAATTTTGACAAAACGGGGCAATTTCATACCATCTAAAAACAATTAAAGATTTGGACAAAAATCATTCTGTAGGAAATATTAAAAGTTCAGACATAGAGTGGATATATCTAAGGCTAAACAATGAAAATCTTTCAAAAAAGTTTCAGTTGACTTTGTCAAGCCGACTTTGACACGCAATCAGGATCTTTATCGCTGTCTGACAGTGAAACACGTCACTCTCATTATCTGGACGGTCCTAGTGCTTGCACAGGCTCCAGTTCAGGCTCTGGCTCTGGCTTTTCTTTCCTTGACCTTCCCCCTTTCTTGCTTACCGATGACGCTATGCTAGACCTAGGTTCAACATCTTGTCACAAAAAAGAATTCTTACAAACTTGAACTTCTCGATGTTGATCATCATAAATATTTACAATTTACAAAATATTTTCCTTGGGAAAGAGTCAAATTCTGAAGTTTTTTCATTGAAAGTTATTGTGAAATGTATAATTGGGAGCCCCTACTGCTAGCTTACTTTCATTGTGAATACCTAGTTGCGGCGGTTCAGTTGATGAAGCATATAAACTACACTCTGGCTTTTTTTAAAGCAGCAAAGGCCAATATAGCCCCAAAACAAACTAATTTCGACGACATTTAAATAAATCTCTCGTGGGCAGAACGGACAGACTGGTCCCACAGACCATTGGATAAATCCCACGTGAATAGCACGTGCAGACTGGTCCCACCACAGGTGGGTCCCACAGACGTGGACAGCACGGGCAGACTGGTTCCTACAGACCATTGGATAAATCCCACGTGAATAGCACGTGCAGACTGGTCCCACCACAGGTGGGTCCCACAGACGTGGACAGCACGGGCAGACTGGTTCCTACAGACCATTGGATAAATCTCACGTGGACAGCACGGGCAGACTGGTTCCACAGACCATTGGATAAATCTTACGTGGACAGCACGGGCAGACTGTTCCACAGACCATTGGATAAATCCTATGTGGACAGCACGGGCAGACTGTCCCACAGACCATTGGATAAATCTTACGTGGACAGCACGGGCAGACTGTCCCACAGACCATTGGGTAAATCTTATGTGGACAGCACGGGCAGACTGTCCCACAGACCATTGGATAAATATCACGTGGAACAGACGGACAGGCTGGTCGCGCGGGTTCTCGATAAGTCTCACCAAAAGAGTAAAAAGTCGATGAGGTTCTCAGGCCATTTAATCTCATGTCATGTACGCACAGACAAATTAATGTTAATTATAATGTTAAATCTCGCTTAACAGCATAGTAAATTCCACCGGCGTTCGATAAATCTCACGTAGACATCACAAAGATTTTCTGCTGCCTTTAGATAGATCTAGATATCACGCGTATAGCACAGTTACAGCTGTTTCACCTATTCATTAAATATTCTTAAAATCATGCGAAGAAAACGTGAAGCGCACTTCTACCTACAATCATTATTAATTTTATCCGCGAGAAATGTGCATGGATCCAGAGTGTGCAAGTAATCTCTGCTTCAAGAGAGTTTAGTCATAAATTAAAACTTTGATGAATTTGTTATTTCAGCTCCACGAAGAACCCTCCCTTACCTTGTCCCTCACTTCTCTTCTCTTCCCCGATCCCTTAATCTAAAGAACTGTTGCGTACGAAAGATGAACGAATAACCTCTTTTAACCATTCTTCTCTAAAAAAATTTAGAAAATATAAAACAACATGGGAATCTTTGCACTTTTACATTGCGGCCCAACTTGTTGTACCGGTAATGCTTTTCCAAATTTCTAATGAAATGCATTTAAAAAGGGAAAAAAGATATAAATGATTTATAAACAAAATAAACAAATCAAATTCCAACCCCCAAACCCCCCCCCCCCCGCCAAAAAAACAAAAAAACAAAAACAACCCCCCCCAAAAAAAAAAAAAAAAAAAACAACCAAAAAATTAAAGCCAAAAAAAAAAATAAAAAAAACAACAAAAAACCCAAACCCCCCCCCCCCAAAAAAAAAAAAAAAAACAAACCAAAAAAACAACAACAACAACCAAACCATAAAACAAAAAAACAAAACAAAAAAAAACAAACAAAAACAAACAACAAAACCTATTTAACGAACAAAAAACAAAAAAATAGTCCTCAGTGGTGGCAAAATTAATTTTTAAAGCTTTATATCTGCTTACTTTTTTGTAACGAGAAAGCCTTTAGGAAGCCAGAAAACAATCAGAGGATGGCTTTTAGGCTTGTTTATTTTCAGTGTTTCATGTTATAAAACTAATCAATTGCGTCAAGGTAAGGAATGAACCTATTTCGAAGATGTGAGTCAAAGGGAGAAAACCACATAAGATTCCTCATTTGAAGAGTGATCATATAGCAGCCTCCCGTGAAGCCATGTTGTTTCAAAAGGTTTTTTTTTTTTTTAAATAAAGTACGTTATTACATGTAGTAGCCAAGTTTGATAATTATTAACTTAGATTAAAGTCAAGAGACTTTTGCGATTTGTTCTGAAATAATTGAGAAACAGTTCCCATATGCCGCCAAATGATTATAAAATTATCGAAAGTGATAACAAGAGTATTGGCAACCAATCAAATGAATATATATCAATTAAATTATGTATGTTATAAAAGATATATCAATTTTCACTCTCCCGTGCCTGAAAACAAAAGGCTGCACAGTTTGTAAACAAACTGGAGCCTTTCCAAAATTTATGAACCTGCTAAAGATATAATGGAAAAAATCTACTAAACCATGTCATTCATAATGATTTATTCAAGAACCTGGAAGGAAGACTTAGAAAGTTACATTAGTTCAGCGAAGTTTAGAATCTCAGAAAACGTCAAACCTAACTACTACTACTACTACTACTACTACTACTACTACTACTACTACTACTACTACTACTACTACTACTACTACTACTACTACTACTACTACTACTACTACTACTACTACTACTACTACTACTACTACTACTACTACTACTACTACTACTACAACTACTACTACTACTACTACTACTACTACTACTACTACAACTACAATTACTACTACAACTACTACTACTACTACTACTACTACTACTACTACTACTACTACTACTACTACTACTGCTGCTGTTACTACTGCTGCTGCTACTGCTGCTACTATTACTACTACTGCTACTGCTGCTGCTGCTGCTACGACTACTACTACTAATAACACTGCTACTACAACTACTACTAATAACACTGCTACTACAACTACTACTACTACTACTACTACTACTACTACTACTACTACTACTACTACTACTACTACTACTACTACCTACTACTGCTATCACTACTGCAACTACTATGGGATCTTTCCAGTCAAGATTACAATTACTAAATTTTTTTTCGCAACTAAATTCTCTTTTTTTAAAAGAAATGGATAATTCAAGGTACCGCATGAAAAAAATGGCCTACCTTTGAAAATCATTTCATAAAATTGCGAACGAAGCAATGGGCCAATACTAATAGTGCAAAATTCATTTCTGATATGATTATTTTATAATTGAACGATTTTGAAATGTTAGATTACTTCTCAATCCGGTTATAAATATTTGGTATGTATTTTATCATTTGAACACGCTAATTGCATATTTTAATTTCATTAACGTGGAAAGTCATAAATATTATAACTATAATCAAGGAAACAAAACGACAGGTAAATTACAATAGAAATATCTTTTATTTTTAATAGGCAATTTTTATACGTTCACATATGACTAAAATCTAAAGCGTAATAAAATATAATATTCATCACAGCTATTGAAATCGTATTGCAAATGTGACACAGTTTCTTATTTTAAAAGGTTTAAGGTTAGTTTGAAAGAATCCAGTGTCATTGTAGTTATTATAAAATTTAAATGGAATAATCAGAAAATTAAGATATCAAATTCCTGAAATGTAACAATGTTTCAAAGATTAATTTACTATTTCACGTGGAAAAACTTTGATAGCCGTTTGAACAACGAAAACTATTTTCATTCCATAAGGTAAACACAATCTAAGACAAATTGGAAACTGAACAGTTACAAACAGTTACTGCTGATTGAAAAAAAAACAAACAGCAAAACAACTATACGATAGAAGTATGCGAGCTGCATCTCTTGAGTAGGAGCAAACGGTCTGAAGGGGTTGTGAGTATAAAGCTCCTCTTACGGGGGCCAATCAAACTCAATCAGATAATCATATTTTCTATTCATTGGTTTTATTTCTAGATTTGACAAACACATTGTCAAATAAAAACTTCAATTTATTTTATATTGATTCGATAGCCGTCTGAAATTAATGACAATAATAATGATAATAATAATAATAATAATAATAATAATAATAATAATAATAATAATAATAATAATAATAATAATAATAATAATAGTAATAATAATAATAACACAACGTAATAATAATAAAAAAAAAAAACATTAAAGAAGAGAAAAATTTGATAACTCTGATCCAGGGTATTACTTCAGAAATTAAAGGAAATAAAATAGAAAAACAAAAACATAAAACTATGTAAGTAACTAACAAGTAAACTTGTAAGAAAAATTGTGCATTCATCACAATTTTATCACAGTGATAATCATGACAAGCTCATTAGTGAAGAGAAAGCCATATGCATTGCACTTTTTTTGCTTGAGAATTTATCACAGAGGGTTCCTAAGTTTAAAGTGTAAACAAATAAAATGTAACATAATAATTGCCTTGGGAAATACAGTAGTACGGTAATAAAATATTTATATCACACAGAAAAAGCTTGAAAAGCTAAGGTATATTGGATATGCCCTATTAAGAACTTAAAGCTATCTTTTTTTAAAGAATGCAACCAGCAGAAAGAAGATTTCTAGACATAGTCAGAATTTCATCAGAACGAATTATGGAGCATCACTTCTGCAGAAAAAAAGCCTTAACCGTTAATAGGCAGAAATGTTATTCCAATACTAAGAGACGGGCAAATTGAAATAAGAAAATAAATGATATACCGGTAATTATAAGGCTACAAGTGGAAAAAAAGACATTTTGCAACAAACTATTCCTGTGTGATGTGCGTCTTACTAAAGATTCTAGTTGTTTGGCAGAGCTCATTGGCATAGTCGCCTATAAAATGAAGAAAAACGACACCAATAACGTATAGAATCACTCGTTATTGGTGTAAACAAAACAACAACAACAACAATAAAAACAAAACCAAAAAAAAAACAAAAACAAAAAAAAAAAACAAAAAAACAAATAAAGAAACAAAGGTGCTCTTTTGTATCTTTTGTAAGAATATAAAACACTTTGGGACTCAAGTACTACTGAGCTTGGCTGTTTAGGTCTTGGTGCAAGTATCTGATTCCGCGTAGCTTGTGAACTTGAAGGTAATAACTTCATTGTTTTTGGGAACGTAGGTACTCACTCCTAAGGGAGAAAGTCAAATGTGCGTAATTAGAAGAAATGATTGAAAATGATTGAAAGAGATTTGATTCCCCACTAGAGAAACCTGTTTGATATTGAAACACAGAACCCGTTAAATATCAAAGAATTCTTCCCAGAAAGACATTGATGATCAAACTTGAAAACACTTATTTCGGCCGAAAAGATACAAGATGTAAAAAAGTAAATTAAATAGCCCCGGAATCACTAAAAAAATAACTCTTACAGATAAAAAGAAGCTAAAAGGGAGAGAGTTCCCCTTCTTATCTCATGTGAAAGAATTCGTTTCTCTTCCAACGCTTACCCACGTCTAAATACCCAGTGAAGTCAGAGTAGATAGCCCAATACGTTTTCTCCTCAGTAGACATGTTGAGATCATTCAATGCGGTGATCATGTAGCCCATTTTTCCATAGTACTTAGCAGAAAACCTGCGATAAATTAGGAGATTGATATGACTACACATTCATTAATAAACATGATTTAAAAGTCTCCTAAGCGCAGTCAAGAGTGTGGATTTTATATGCATACTAGAAGTGATAGACAAAAATTAAGAATAATAACACCATTAAGAGTTCCACGTTAGCCATGAAAATAGCAGACCTGACAAAATGCATATAGACAAAGAATTAACAGAATGATGACATTTAAAACATACAAAAGCAAAACAAAACACACACAAAAAAGACAACGAAACCAAGCAATACAAGCAGAAAAAACTGAAACAAAAAGTAATAACAATAACATGGCACCAAAGTAAATACAGCCTACCCAGATAGACTGTAATAATGTTGGCAAAAATAGTAAGGTCGCGGTGATCTAGAAAAAAATTTATGTCAAGCGATGTGTGGGGACGCCTTGACATTCTTTCCTCACCGTCACTATACTTGTTACCTCAGTATGAAGTCGGATTATTCAGTTTTAGCGAGAACAGGAAACTTGGCAGATGGAAAGAGGGAGTGAGTGGAAGAGAGAGAGAGACAGAGAAATGGAGAGAAAAAGATACAAAGAGAGATGGTAGGTGAGAATAAGAAAGATTGGAAGAGAGAGAGAGGAGATGAGAAAGAGAGAAAGCAAACGAGAAAAAAAAGAGAGAGAGAGAGAGAGAGAGAGAGAGAGAGAGAGAGAGAGAGAGAGAGAGAGAGAGAGAGAGAGAGAGAGAGAGAGAGAGAGAGAGAGAGAGAGTGAGTGAGAAAAAGACATTAAAAAATAGAAGCAAAAAGATAAATGAGAGAGAAAAAGAAAGACATATTTATGGAGAAAGAGAATGTTCAACATTGCATACAACATTTCAAAGATTTATGTTCCATATTTTTTCCGATTTTGATGAGAGTGTGATTGTGATGCATTGTTTATTGGTTAAGCAAGTATCAAAATAAAAATTCAAAAGGAGGATAAGAAAAAGACATGAGCGCGAGGTCTTTGTGTCGATGAAGTTATAACAGAAACCAGACTAAAATCAAAAAGGACAGAACAAAATCAATGCTCTAAACGCATACAATGCAGCAACTTTTTACGTAGAAAGTTATGCGGAATGATTCCAAGAATCAAAATTTTGGAGAGATGGGGAAATGGATAGATAGATGGTTTCATAGATAGGTAGGTAGATAGACAGACAGATAGAAATATAGATGACTAGACAGCAAATGAAATATATAGAAATGTAGAAAGACAGATGGATAAATGACTATTTGGACATCAATCCATCCATATGTCTGTCTGTCTGTCTCTTTCTCTCTTTCTCTCTCACTCACTCTCTCTCTCTCTCTCTCTCTCTCTCTCTCTCTATATATATATATATATATATATATATATATATATAGAACGCGGTAATATCTGTAACATATCAATGAAAATAAAAAAAAAGAAAAAAATGACAGGAGCATCGATAATACTTGAAATGTCAGCTAACCACCATTAACCCACCGATAGTGTTCGTTCACGTCAGCCGCAGCTTGTAGAGCGTAGATGAGCTTGTCCTGAGGCCAATTTTCCAGTTTTTGCTCGTATTCGAAAAAAGGCTTCTGAAACACATTCATCAGCTTTATTGTCATATTGATTGGCGTGCCGTCACTATCGTTCTGTTTAGGGTCACCCATCTCTTTGATTCCCTATGAAGAAAATTAAACATGAAATACTTATCCTTTTTTGAATTTTTTTTTTTTGTAGCAAGAAAATACAACAAAATTACCACACCACACGATAATCATCTTTTTTAATAAATTTGATCGGACCTTTATCAATATTAAGAGTGCATGAAAGCATTTGACAAGTTCTACCACATGATTCATTTTCCAGGCACATTCATCCATACCTAATACGCGCATTAATTTTATAAATATCTCAGATAATCAAAACAAAACATTTGATTTACTTCCTTTATTGGCTTTGCGCACATATGTCGTAACAGCAGGACGCCTCAGCATTCTCTGTCATCTGCTAGGAGACCAGGTTTAAAAAGAGACAGGCACACCACTTTATAACTACGGGACTAAAAAAAGAAACAAC
>JAWDGP010000260.1:1210000-1262500 GCA_033675545.1 Elysia crispata
GAGTGAGAGAGGCGTGTGAGTGTGAGTTTTAAAGCATCACTTGGCGTTAACGAACGAGAAATGATTCTCAGAAGATTCCTAGGAAATTTTGCTGGGTTTTCCCCACCATGAACGCAACTGTGAGTATTTCCTACGAAAAGGACGTCTTCGAAATTAATAACTAAAGTGGACTAGAGTCTGAATTCTCGGAATCAAATTCCACGAATTGCGTTTCAAGAATCTTTATAAACAGCCACTAAAATCAAAATCCCCACGGACCGTCATATATTTCTAATGTTAAGTTAATAATAAATTAGACATGCTCTGAAACAAAGGATGAAGTAACATCGATAGACAAAATGACCGACGAAGGATCGACTTTACTTTCTTATCCGAAGAAGTTGTTTCAGTAAATTTAAATTAATATTAAAAAACTAAAATTAGAGAACAATTAAGATATTAGAGACCTGTAACATAATGGGAAATAAGTCAGAAAAAATGATTAAGCGAAGATTTGTTTGAAACTGTAGCGAGGCGGGCGTACTTGTAATGCAGGTCTAACACCCGAAATATTACTCACGTGAAATCAATGTGTTTGTCATTGTGAAACCTAGCTGTTTAAAAATAGAAATAAATAAAGCAGAAAAAGATACTTGCTTAATCGGTATACTAGATGAAATGGTCTAGTACTGAAATGGATGAGATGCAGAATCAAGAAATTGTTAAAATTATCTTTCATAGATAGTGACATAACAGATTGTATCTCTTACAATGTACTTTAGGGACACTGCTGTCTCACTAAAACGCGCACTGGCGTATATAGATTATGCCGTTACGGTAAGTTAAAGTAACTTTAAATACTAAGAGTCAGTCTATCTAAGCTTCTGATTTTCTAAAAAGTTTAAAAGCATCTTCGATGCTGTTATTCTTTTTTCATAAAAACGATCAACGAAATGCTGGAGAAAATATAACATAAATATGTATGTATGTATGTATGTATGTATGTATGTATGTATGTATGTATGTATGTATGTATGTATGTATGTAGGTATGTATGTATGTATGTATGTATGTATGTATGTATGTATGTATGTATGTATGTATGTATGTATGTATGTATGTATGTATGTATGTATGTATGTATGTATGTATGTATGTATGTATGTATGTGTGTATGTATGTATTATTATTATAATCATTATTATTATATTTTATTATAGTTATAGTTAGTATTATTATTATTATTGTTATTATTATTATTATTATTATTATTATTATTATTATTATTATTATTATTATTATTATTATTATTATTATTATCATTATCATCATCATCATCATCATGATATTGCTAGTCGACACAGTCAAGTATAAGAATATATATATATATATATATATATATATATATATATATACATACATATATATATATATATATTTATAGATTGATTTAAATTTATACTTCACTGTGTCGACAGGCAATATCATGCCCAAAATGATGAACCCTGACACAAGGCCGGCTTTATTGAAGCAAAAATTATGATGATAATGATGATAATGATAATAATATTAATAATAATAATAATAATAATAATAATAATAATAATAATAATAATAATAATAATAATAATAATAATAATAATAATAATAATAATAATAATAATAATAATAATAATAATAATAATAATAATAATAATAACAACAACAATAACAATAACAATAATAATAATAATAATAATAATAATAATAATAATAATAATAATAATAATAATAATAATAATAATAATAATAATAATAATAATAATAATAATAATAATAATGATAATAATAATAATAATAATAATAACAACAACAATAACAATAGCAATAATAATAATAATAATAATAATAATAATAATAATAATAATAATAATAATAATAATAATAATAATAATAATAATAATAATAATAATAATAATAATAATAATAACAACAACAATAACAATAGTTGTAATCATAATAATAATAATAATAATAATAATAATAATAATAATAATAATAATAATAATAATAATAATAATAATAGATAAATAAATAAATAACTATATTGTTATAGCACATAAAATGTTTCGGGGTTTCTAAACAATCTGTAGCTTAAGCCATATTATTTCCACAAAAATAACACACACCTCTTTCTAAATTTGTCTCGTTGACGCAGACAGTAATGGTTCCTGAACTGCCATGTTAACAATGAACGTTTCTGTAATCATGATCTAATGAGAAAAAAAAAAGTTAAAACGCATCATGTTACTACCCCTTCCCTAACAACGCTTGGTTACTGGTTCTTAACAATAGCAATGATCTCCAAAGATAATTGAAAAGACTGAACGACTTTGTCCATTCTTCTCAAAAGGAGTCTAAAGCGTCCTTACAATAAATCAATCTTGGAGTTTGTTGTTGAGTTGTAAGAGCTTTTTTATTTTCAACCTTCTAGTCCAAAATCAAAACAAGCATGAGAGATTTCTTTTACTTTCGCTTTCTCTTTTTGTCAACATCATAACAGAACGAACTAATTTACAAAACATGGAAAATAATAAAATAAAAACTACAGTCTCAGTATGGAGGATATGGAACATGATAAGATTGTAAGAGTTTTAAAGTGATATCGCTAAAGGGCTCCCGCCAGAATGTTGCATATTTGAAAATACTAACTTACGTATTATATAACATAAAATGAGGTTACAACATGGAATATTCTTTTAAAGCAAAAGGAAAGAAAAATACATGAAGGTGGAATGTGAAAATAAATATTAAAACGATCTAGCGCTTAGAATAGTTCTGTATCTAATGGGTCTCTTTATGATTCTGCCTGATCTTGTATTTGACTGACTGTGTGAGACTGTTTCACTTCTAGAATTGTCATCTACTCGTGGGGCCTGGTCGTGAGGATGCACGGCCGGGGGAGGAAACTTAGGGTCGGCAGAATAGGCAGGTTTGAGTCTATCTATTGACACTCGTGTGGACTTATTATTTCGTAAAATGTCAAAATGTTTATCTGAACGATATAAAACCTTGAAAGGTCCGTCATAAGGTCGGACCAAAAACCACGATGTGCATCATGGCGCACGTAAACCTGTTCCGCGGACATGAGATCTCGTGGTAGGTATTTTTTCGTTGTACCATGATGAACCGGAGAAAGCGGCGATAACTTGCGAAAGTTTTCTTGTAGATCACGAACAAAAGTGCTGCCTGGTGAAATTCTTTCGGCCGAATTTGATGGGAAGAAATCACCGGGGATTCTCAAATTGGTGCCATATGTTAGGAGAGCGGGTGCAGCGTCAAGGTCTTCTTTCCACGTGGAACGAATACCCAGGAGAACAATAGGCAGTTCATCCATCCAGCCAGGTCCAAGGAGCCGGGCTTTGAGCGCAGCTTTAAGGCTGCGGTGAAAACGCTCGACCATGCCGTTGCTCTGCGGGTGGTAAGCCGTGGTATGTTTGTTACTACAGCCAAGGACGTTATGCAATTCACGCCATAAACCACTTGTGAATTGTGGACCTTGATCCGATGTGATAGAATCTGGTACACCAAAACGTGCTATCCAGGTCCTAAGTAAGGCTCTGGCACATGTTGTTGCCTCAGCGTTTTGGATTGGCACTGCTTCGGGCCATCTGGTGAACCTGTCGATGATGGTGAACAGATATGTGCAGCCTTCTGAGGGGGAAAAGGTCCTACAAGGTCTACATGAATATCCCCAAATCGACGATCTGGAGGGTCGAATGAGTTGAGGGGAGTTTTGGTGTGTCTGCCAATTTTGCTTGCTTGACAGGAATGACATGCGCGTACCATATTTTTAACTTCACGTTTAAGTCCAGGCCAGACATAGCGGGCTGAGATAGCTCGTGTGGTGGGTTTGTGGCCAGGATGGGAAAGATTATGGATGGCTTCGAAAATTGTCTTTGTACAGAGCGGTGAGACGATGGGACGTGGGCGAGAGGTGGAAACGTCGCATAGTAAAATGCAGCCATCTAGGTTGACTTCTTTTAGTTTCAGAGCACCTGGTTGTTTACGCAATTCTGCCACTTTAGGATCTCTAAGTTGCTCTTCGGCCATTCGAGCGAGGTCTATGGGGGAAATGGGCGATGCTGATGTTGTTCGGCGCAGGGGGCACGTGAAAGTACATCAGGTACAACATTGTATGTTCCACTGATATATCTAATGTCCGTTGTGAATTCTGCAATGTACGTTAGCTGTCGCTCTTGTCGTGGCGACCTGGCTGTCTTACTTGTAAGAGCATAAGTTAAAGGTTTGTGATCAGTGAGGACAGAGAATGGTCTACCTTCTAAGAAGAAGCAAAAATGTTGGATGGCGCTGTAAATAGCCAACAGTTCTCGGTCAAATGTAAAGTAGCGGCTTTGTGTCGATGTCAGCTTCCTAGAAAAGAATGCAATCGGTCTCCACATTCCATGGTGTTTTTGTGATAATTCTGCGCCGATTGCTGAATCTGAGCGTCAGTAGATAATCGCGTTTCAGACTTCGGATCTGGATGGTTGAGAAGTGTGGCTGAAGCTAGTGAAGATTTGGCTGCCTCGAACGCGGTCTGGCATTCATCTGTCCAAGTAATTACTTTACCTCTGCTTTTTGTTGCTTCCGTCAACGGTGCTAGAAGTTTGGCAATTCCAAGGAGGAATCTGTGGTAGAAATTCAGCATTCCCGAAAAACGTTGTAAGGCTTTCTTGCCGTTAGGTTTTGGGAATTCAGTGATGGCCTTGACCTTTTCAGGTAGTGGTGTGATGCCGTTTGGGGTAATCTTATGACCGAGGAATGTCACTGTAGCTTGCCCGAATATGCATTTTTGAGTGTTGATGACAAGACCATTGGTTGCCAGTAATTGGAATACAGAACGTAGATCTGCCTCGTGTTCCTTGGGAGATGAGCTAGCTATCAAAATATCGTCTAGATAAACGAAACAGCAGTTGAGGTCGTGTAGAATACCATCCATGAGCCGCTGGAAGGCTTGAGCAGCGTTTTTTAACCCAAAAGGTATTTTTAGGTATTCGTAGAGGCCAAAAAGAGTGATGATAGCTGTCTTAGGGATATCCTCCTCAGCCACAGGTATCTGATGATACCCACGAATAAGATCAATCTTTGAAAAGATAGTTTTTCCACGTAGATTACTATTTAGGTCCTGAATACGTGGCAGCGGATACCTGTCATCTTTGGTCACGTCATTCAACCACCTGTAGTCTCCACACGGGCGCCATCCTCCATTGCTCTTTCTTACAATGTGTAAAGGTGACGACCAAGGAGATGATGATCGGCGGATAATACCAAGTCGTTCTAGTTCCTCAAATTCAGCTTTCGCTGCAGACAATTTGTCATTATCAAGGCGGCGGGCGCGAGCATGAACAGGGGGACCGGAAGTTGGTATATGGTGTACAACGCCATGCTTGTTATCACGAAAAGTGGGTATCAAAAGTTCTGGAAAATCTTCTAGAATGGCCTCATATTTTGAATGTACTTTGTGTATACCCGGGCGTGGTGAATGTGTAGGTCTAGCGTTGACGATGGTGCCACCATCCAGCGAAACCAATCTCTTGTTGCTGAGGTCGATTGCGAGACGGTGGCAGGTGAAAAAATCTGCCCCCAATATTGGCTGAGTGACGTCGGCTATCCAGAATTTCTGTTTGAAGAGCGTGGTTTTGCTGAGTTTCAGAGAATTCGGTCGTTTCCCATAAGTTGCAATAGCCGACCCATTAGCTGCTATGAGATTGGGGCCGCGAGATTTTTTTCTATCCGAATTTGTGGCTGGAAAAACAGATTCTTCCGCTCCAGTGTCTACTAAGAAAGAACGACCTGAAATAATATCAGTGACCGAGATAGAACTGGAGTTGACCGCACAGATTGCAGGGGCATTGATCAAGCCAGTAGCGCCCTTTATTTTGCACTGGCTCTGTCGTTTCCCTGGCTGGTTGGACGTGGAGACATTGCATAAGGTCGGCCGTCGACGAAATGTTCGCAGGATCTAGCATTGGAAGCAAATCGGGAATGGTATTTGCATAAAACAAAAGTAGGGGTAGGGGTCGTAGACCTATGCTTCTGTCGAAAACATGGATTCCTTTGGAGGGCGTTCACGTCTCCGTGACAGGAGTTAGCATGTTCCTCTAGTGTTGCCTCGATTGGGTACGTATTTTGGATGGAACGCGTAGCAGCAGCCGAAAATTCTACGTCCATTATTCCATCGGCTGTCTTTGCGAGGGTGTCGAGGTCAGCATCTGGAGTCTGAGCCAGAATACGGCGGACCTCAGGGGGCAATTGGTTTAGGAAAAGGGCACGGAAAAGTGTTACAGGGTCATGGTTAAGGCTCCGCATGTGTTGGAGAAGTTCTGATGGCTTGCGGTCACCTAAACCATTGAGGTTGAGCAGTTCTTGATCTTTTTGAAGCTGTGTCGCTTCATAGGCGTTGAGGAGAGCTGATTTTAGTCTGTCATACTTCCCTACTGGAGGTGGGTTTTCCAACATTGCTTGGACACGGCGTGCAGTAGAGGAATCTAAGAGCTGTATCACATGGTGGAACTTAGTTAAGTCTTGTGTAATCGGTGGCGTGTGTGTGTTGAAGGATGCTTCTAAGCGAATAAACCACGCCTTGGCGTTTGTCTGCCAAAACTGTGGTGCCTTGAAGGCGACTGCCGACACTGACGAAACTGCTGTAGTTGTGGCCTGCGTTGCGTGAAGAGTCTGCTCTCTGATCGTGTCTGCTAGTTGTTTGATAGCATCAAGGTCCATGGTTAAAGGTTTAGAAATGTCAAAATTATGATATTAGGTTGATGAATCTAGATCTAGGTCTAGATCTAGATCTGGTATGGTGCTGTCTAGGGAGTGTAGACTGTAGTGTTAAGCCTGGTTTGGTGGCTGTGGTTTAGTCGGTTTACTCGCTCTAGTAAGCTGTATTTTAGATCTAGATTCGTATTCTGAAAAATCTATTGCCTGTGACGTATTTACTCAACGTCGGGGTCACCAATAAAGCGTCCTTACAATAAATCAATCTTGGATTTGTTGTTGAGTTGTAAGAGCTTTTTTATTTTCAACCATCTATTCCAAAATCAAAACAAGCATGAGAGATTTCTTTTACTTTCGCTTTCTCTTTTTGTCAACATCATAACAGAACGAACTAATTTACAAAACATGGAAAATAATAAAATAAAAACTACAGTCTCAGTATGGAGGATATGGAACATGATAAGATTGTAAGAGTTTTAAAGTGATATCGCTACAAGTCCTTTTGATTTAAGTATGTTTTTCTGCTTGCCGTAATTTTTTTTTTTCGCGGCAGATGAAAGGCAATTCAATCTGCCCCCCCGGTGCGATCTTGTGATTATGATTATTATAATAGACATTGCAATTTGCAGATGCTTTATATGGATTCACCGATTGTATTTCCCTAACCTTTGATTCATAAACTGCATCGTAAAACTGTCTCGATATAAATTCATTAGGCTCCTAATTATAGGCTATCTTAATGAGCATGAAAAAACAACAACAACAAAAAAACAAAAAAAACCAAAACAAAACAAAACAAAAAAGAAACCAATTTTCCGATGGATGTTGTAGTGTTTGAATGATGTTAAATAAGAACGACAACTGTATTTGGTTTACTGCATGTGAAGACTCGATTGAGTTATGGCACTTGAGAATGTTATGAACTCTTGATGGAAAGAAGATAGAGGAGGAGAAATAAAGATGGCAATCGGATAAGAGGCACATGTTTTGTTGTTGAGGCAAATGATGTTCGTAATGCCCGAGAAAGACGCACACAATACAACTGGCGACGAGGTAGGTAGTGAATAGACATTCACAACAAATGCACAACCCCAAAAACCCTGGAAAAAAATAAGGTCTAGACTAGATCCAGACCAAAAAGATCAAGTCAAGACAGGCAGATCAACAAAGAATGAGAACAACAACAACAATGGCCACAGCTTCACACTGGACGGGTAAGAGAGAATGAAAGACAAGAGAAACAAAGATAGGACAAAGTGCTATGCTGACAGTCATAACAATGCTAGACCAACTGACATTGCAGGGGGTGATGAAGTATTGCTAAAACATAAACAAGAGAAGACAAACAAATTCTCATTACCTTTTGAACCATTTTTTTTACAAAGTGATTAAGAAAAGGTGTAACAGTGTGATCTTACAAAGTAATGACGGTGTCACAAAACAAAGAAATGCATTTTTTGTAAAGAAATACAATAACAGTAGACAGACAGAATTGACACTCAGAAGAATGGAATAGTTTGATAAAACAAACTTACAAAATCAAGACATGACTGCGACTGAGCACAGCCAGACAATTGACTTGACTGTTGACAGTGAGAATGAGCGGACAAGTAAAACTTTTGAAGAAAGAAAGGGATTGGTGACTGTTTTGACAGAGAAGAAAATACAAAAGATACTGACATGAGTGACAAACCTGAAACCACTATGTATAAGAAGATCAGGTAGACAGAAGAAAATACCTGTTTATTAGAAAGACTTTGCATTTAAGTGAAAAAGGACTCAGAATTTAATGTGTGTTGTTATAATGACAAAATTGTCAAATTACATGTATTGTTTATTTTAGATTATGCAATTTGAATTCACTTGAAGTGTTAGTTCTAAGATTAAGAATTGTCTTACATCAAAAGATCAGCAAGTATGTAAAATGATTGGATCTATAGAGTCAATAATTATAGTGACTGCAATCATTGATTGATATTTATTTTTATTCTGTTTGTATTTTAAAACAAAAACAATTAGATCGATATGATTAATAACATGGAGTGACAATTTTGAATGGAATGTTTATTCACCGATGGTACTTTAAATTTTGTTCACTAGTTTTAAACTAAAGTTTGTTTTTCAAGCACATTAATTATATAATTTTAGCGTGCAAATTTTTCATGCTGTATTACTTTGGGTCATCCTGTTTAGATGGTTAATTAATAATTGCCTATCAATATTGTGTTGATGAAGAAGATGTACCATTTGAAAGAAAAGGAGGGATTTAATGTCTGGATAATGTTAAATAAAAACGACAACTGTGTTTGGTTTACTGCATGTGAAGATCGATTGAGTTACGGCACTTGAGAATGTAATGAACTCTTGATCGAAAGAAGTTAGAGGAGGAGAAATAAAAGATGGCAATTGGATAAGAGGCACATGTTTTGTTGTTGAGACAAATGGTGTTTATATGTCCAAAAAAGACGCACACACTACAGATGTAAACTTTTGGCATGGGCTACGATAGATCTTTAAGTTCCGACGCGTCTGTTTAAATAGCCTACTGATCTTAGCCGAGGAGCAAATTATAAAAAAATAAAAGCAGTGCGTTGCTCGCCTCTCAAGGAGTGATTGGAAGTAAACTGCATGCTTAACTTATTCTAATTTGGTTTGATTGTACTCCCATAACCATTGCCGTATCGTTAGAGTGCTCGTAGTTGTATAATCCACTGAACCAACGTAATCGTAAGATGCTGTAACCAGGCATCCATCATGAAAGTAATCTAATAGAAGGGCCTAGACTTCCGCATTCATTTTCGACAATCAATTTCAACAAAAGACCTTTCAACAAAAAATCTTTTCAACCGAAAATATTTTGTAAATTGTAAATTTTTTATAAGGATCAACATCGAGAAGATCAAGTTTTTAAGATTCTTTTTTTTTTTTTTTTGACAGGATCCAGAATCTAGATCTAGATATCTAGGTCTAACTCTCAGAGTCCTAAGTAAGTATGGTTCTTTACATCAATAATGGCAAAGCGTCTAGTTACCGGCAGATGTGCAGAAAATGAGTCAGAAAATTTTTATTGGATGGAGTTAAGAGATTGATCCAGCATTTGACCTTAGTTGGGGTTTTGCCAGCTGTTTAAAATGATCATAGAACAAACATTTCTTAGCTAGAGTTTTCCTCTGCAAAATTTTAACTTGCAATTAAAAAAAAAATTAGCAGGACATTCACAATGATCGAATTAAATTGCAAATTGAGCACAGGTATTGGTCAGGCATTCAGCTTAATAAACTCAGCAAGTAATAATTTTGCACATAACTCCGAAAACAAATAATATTTCTCTCATAACTTTTCTTCAGCTATAGATCTAGATCTAGATCCGTCGTGCTGAAATTTCAGGTGAAACAAACGATAAGGACTTTAGACTGTGCATTGATACATGCCCCACCAAGCATCAATTTTTTTTTCTTTCTGATGTCACTACGTGATATAAAGTTTTGCATGGTATCTCCAGAACACCTGTACGCTATTAAGTCAAAAAGGCGTTTCATGGTAAAAAAAAAAAGAATCAAAGGAAACAACCTTCAACAGTCCCATACAAGACTCGCGTCCAAAGCGCCGGGTACCTAGATTGACAACTAAGAAAAAAATTGCATGTCGGAGAGAAATAACATGGTTTTCATCTTAAAAGAAGTAGCTTAGATGTTGTGTTGACTCACCAATGATTAGCTGCAGAAACTCCCATTGAAACTTCGAAATAAAAAACGTTAACATTGATTGTCCGCAGCCCTTGTCAAGATTTTCAAATATTCCTGTAAATTCTTGAAAATAATATTACAAAAGATGACTTCAATATAATCCAGTTAGTTTTGAGCAATACTCGAAAAAGAACTATAAAACATATAAAAGACTTAAGCTGCTTTTAAATATAAATTTTGAACACCTCAGGAAGGACAGCCGCGAGCTACTCACTATCTACCTCTGCATGCCCGTATAAAAGAACGGAGTCTCACGTGACCATCATCAATCACCAAGAGGAATGAAATACTGACGTTGTAAAGACTTTAAAGACAAGACTATATTCTATGCTGATGCATTGAGAAAGGATTAAAAACTTTCTTCTCAAAGCCAACTTTGCAAAACAGATTTCACTAATTTCAGCTGAAACAAAACAACAAGGCTTACCGTTATGCGACACAGTTGACAGGGAAAGGACTAAATTCTAAAATGTGTCCTGCATGAGACAAGACATTCTAAAAAGGAACACAAAATCTAATAACCCTGCGGCTATATGCTAAAAATCGCCACAAATGAAGTTCAAAGACAATCTCGTATACATATACATCGTTAAAACCTTTTTTTAGACACACACTAAGAATCAAATGAGAGATACCTGTGAAGAAAGACTGTCAGGACTATAAATGCACATATCTCTACGATGAGATTCTGCAGGTTTTAGAACTTGAAACATAATTATATGACCTTAAACTTTCTTAACACCTTTGTGCACCATAGGCTTGTAGATCACGCCTAATTTTGCAACAGATTCATTCTTTTAAGGTTGAAAAATGTGTTTTATGAGGCACGACATGTAACAGTAATAGGTCACTATTTCCTACATTAAAAAAAAAAAGAAAATATTTGTCAAAATACAAAATAAACAAATATTTCAAAGGGTAATCAAGAGCGCACTAGATGGGGCTTTCAAGATAATTCTCCTCTAACTAGGGTGTTCAAACACCTTGGATATTATCTCGATATCATGAGCACGTGAACTTATTGAAAATTTTTAATTTTGTTCATATTTTAAGAACAAGTTTTAAGTGGAATGTCTTGCTGTTTGAACTATACCCTTTGGTTTTTGCTTCGGTAGATAGAGATCGAAATTGGACAGGGCTTAATATGTATTCAGTATTGCTAATTGCGAACCTCATCTTTTATTCCTTCTCTTTAAAAATATTAGATAAGGAACTTGTATAATTTTATGAAATATTTTTTCTTATTCCAAATTTGCGGTCAAATTGCAGTTTCAATTAAAACCTATGATTTTGTTCATTTTCGTGATACTTGAGCTCGTTCCCGACCCAAACAAAATATATAGTATCCTTATGGTACCACTGCCTACTGATTCTGGTTTTTAATTGTTTCGCCCTTGCTCTTTCATTAAATTTTTAAACACTTATTTAGAAAGAAAAAAAACCCAGGATCCTGTCATTACACCACATAAAAACATATGATATATTTATTCTTCAAAGCAGAAATGAGCTTTGTGCACACTCTGTATAAAAAAAAGTCCAATATAAAAGATAAATATTGAAATTTCAACCTACAAATACATATATTCTCTTATTGTTAATTTTGATGGAACTACTTCTTCCTAAAAAAGGACTAAAGTTGAACGCAAAGGATTACTTTCAATATCCTGTGGCAGGATGTAAATTCTACTCGCTCTGCTTTCATAGCAGGAAGCAAAAAAAAGTTTATGCATGTCGTGCATTCATTTACGTTCACTCTTACACTGCTGTCAGTACTACTACTACTACTACTACTACTACTACTACTACTACTACTACTACTACTACTACTACTACTACTACTACTACTACTACTACTACTACTACTACTACTACTACTACTACTACTACTACAACAACAACAACAACAACAACAACAACAACAACAACAACAACACCAACAATAACCACTACTACTACTGCTGCTGCTACTACTACTACTACTACTACTACTACTACTACTACTACTACTACTACTACTACTACGACTACTACTACTACTACTACGACTACTACTACTTCGACTACTAATACTACTATTACTACTACTACTACTGCTACTGCTACTGCTACTGCTACCACAACAACTACTACTACTACTACTACTACTACTACTATCAATACTACTGCTACCACTACTACTACTACTACTACTACTACTACTACTACTACTACTACTACTACTACTACTACTACTACTACGACTACTACGACTACTACTACTACTACTACTACTACTACTACTACTACTACTACTACTACTACTACTACTACTACTACTACTACTACTACTACGACTACTACGACTACTACGACTACTACTACTACTACTACTACTACTACTACTACTACTACTACTACTACTACTACTACTACTACTACTACTACTACTACTACTATTACAACAACAATAACAACAACAACAACAACTACTACTACTATCTTTACTACTTCTACTGCTACCATTACTACTACTATCACTACTATTACTACTTCTATTACTACTACTCTTACTATTACTACTACTACTACTACTACTACTACTACTACTACTACTACTACTACTACTACTACTACTACTACTACTACTACTACTACTACTACTACTACTACTACTACTACTACTACTACTACTACTACTACTACTACTACTACTACTACTACTACTACAACTACTGCAGCTGCTGCTGCTGCTGATACTACTACTACTCCTACTACAACTGCTAACTTCGAGGCACACTGAAAAATACTTCCGACACAACTTTTCTTGACATTGAGATAGTAAAATATTGAAAAATTCAGTAACAATTTGAAAAAAGCTACCTAGTGTTCACTTCCTATTTCATGCACACAGAATTAAAAGAATCTGAAGAAAAAAATCCTGCACAATACCCTGTGAATGGGTTTTTAAATTTCCTTTAAGAAGTTATGATATTCAGAAAGTAGATTTAAAATTAAGTAGCCCTAAAAAAAAAAACGAGTTCTAAGTCTCATTGTTCACTCAAATGCAAGAGAGAATAATGTCCAAGATTCAGGTTTAAAAGAGAAACTATGAAATCTGCCCTCACGTAATCAATTGCTTAATCTCACCCAAAATAAACGATTGCATTTGGCTTGCCATCATGATTTTTTTTGATTAGATAGGCCTAATGTTCTTTTTTTTTCATTGAACGCAATATAAAAGGCATCTCTGATGAAAAGGTAAAACAGCAGTGTCAACATCAGCAAAATACCTAAATATCTGATTCTTTTATGAACCTCTTACATAGTTGTTATATGAGTCAACATTGATCAGTTCAATTTTTTAAGGATATCCATATTTCAGGACAAAATCCAGACTGTAAATCCAGATCTTGCTTTGAGTTCAGACCGACATTTCTAAAAGATGAACTATACCCAGGCCTGTATAGTGCCAGTGTCACAATCTATGCTGTGATAAATAGAAAGTAAAATATGGTCACCAAGATGTTTTTTTTTTTTTTTTGTGGAACCCTTTTTTCTTGTAACATAGCTAATGTCAAATTTTATCAGAGGTCTTTACAAATTCTTGATAGACCCTATTTCTCTGAAGCTTGTTATGAGCGCTACTTATATTTTCATCATGAAAATTATGTTGCTCTATAATCCTTGGCACATTGATAGCTCTAATTTGTAGAGTCTTCAAAGTAACAAGATGGAAAGGCTGCGGGCTTTATGCTTTTTTTTTTATATCTTCATAGGTCAGAGGTGGGAGCGCCAAGATATTTTTCTTCTAATCTTCCTTTCTGTCTTTTTCTTTTTCACTCATGCTGATTGTCTCTCTCACTTTCATCTGCAAAGCATTGCGAATAGGTGGATTTATAAATTCACTCACAGTACTTTATTTTCATAAATGTATTGAACAAATGATGAAATTAATACATAAACAGTAAATTTTCGAGTTTCATTCTGCTAGATAAGTTAAAAGAAAACCTTCGCCACAGAGAATTTGTCCCCTTATTTCATATCCAGCGTGGGCAACAAGTGTCGTGTGGGGCGTGTGACGAGTGACAGCTTTGTACCCACACCCGTGGAACCAGAATTCCAGACACATGTGGAGTACACACAGCACTCCGTGGCAGAACTGTTAACAGAAGCAAGCCTCCCGCCTGGGGTACTTAATCTACGTTAGCTTAGCGAAACAAACCAAGGAACTGGTATTCCAGATCTGTTGTGATCGGCAAGTCACAAAATTAACTACAGTCGTTAAAAGACAATTATTTTTCTTTGAGAAAGTTGATTATTTACAAAGCTCATTTTAACGACCTGTTTTTCTAATCAAACAGTTAAAAGGAAAATAAAAAGCAGTATAAAATCTCAGCCTTCCAAATAGCTATCAAATCGATCTATTGTTATTCGAGCACAGAACACTCGCTTTTATGATTGTTTACGACTCAAAGAACACTGGAGTTTTCTAAAGGAAACGATTTTATTTCAAAACCTATGACGCATGCGTTTCCTTACTGTAAATAGAGATCAATAATACAAAGGTAAGTTAAGTTCAGTAAGATGGATGAATGAATGATGCAGAGATATTTGATTTCTTTACATCTACTATTTTTTTTAATTAATTCCACCGATATTTTGGTCCTTTTACAGCACATAGAACTAGAACAATGCTATTGAAGTTCTATATTCCTTAACTGAAGTCATCGAAGCAAAAAGAATTATTAAGAACATATTCATATACAAATCATCAAACTATAGATTTTAGAGATAAGCACAATCCTTGTGAAATATTTAAAATAAACTTTGAACCACACGAGAGTTTAAAATATAGAAAGTTGGAAATATTCCCAATTGAATTTTGTTTATCATGTAAAAACAATGATTATGACTGAGAAAAGGTATAAACTTAAGACTCTAACAAAACTGATATCAGGAGAAAAACCTCATCTTTGAATTAGCGAAACAACATAATTATTATAGTGCATATTAGATTTGTACTGTTAATTGTTATATAACATTATTTCCTTTGCAAATTATAATTATTCAATAATTATCATAGCAAAAATTTCTCACAATTCATCAGCTGTGGTCCATGTGACGATTTACTTACAAAGCAATATCTAATTTTATTCATTCCTTACCTGCATCTCGACCCTGGATTTTGAGTAAAATAAAAATCATGAAAATAATGTTAATGGCATTTCAATTTCACCCTCTCGATTGTCCAGTTCTTTTAATCAAATTGGTATAATTGTGTTAGGCAACCAGCAATGATATAATCTTCAAACCTTGAGATTTCAAAGCTTAGAATATAAATAATTCTTTGTTTCACAATATAATGCACGTGTACAAAACGATATACATTTTGAAGGAAACAGGATTGTGAAGTTGTCATTTGCCGCAATCAGCATTACAAGAAAGCAAAATAAAAGAAAAGTAAAATTAAGGTTAAAAAAATACACAAACGCTTACAAGAAGACAAAAGGATAAAGAAAATACGATAATTGAAATTTAAAGTATGATAGAATCCATTGTTATACATTCCTGTTGAGGCACTCAGAATTAAAGTCCAAACTCGTTCATGCAATATCGTTCTTATATGAAACATCTATTTAATTTTTCACACTCTCTTAATCTGCTGTCTAAAAACAGCAGATAATAGGCATGTCTAACCAATTTTGCAAAATTTTCCAAGTCTATTTGTAGATCCTTTATACATTCGTTTTTGTTTTAAAATAACGATTAATTACATACGCAGACTTGAACTTCCGCAAGGCCGTGCACCTATAAACACTTTTTTCTGGAATTCATTGCCTTCTAATTAGTGTTCTCTTCAAAAAGATTTGGAAAGAAAAAAGCAGAATTAGCTAATTTCTCACATTAACTGTAGGAACTAGACCGCTAATTTATAATTTGAAAATATTTGATAATAATTAATTTAATTTGCATCTTTCGGTTCGAATAAACTGCAACTGTTTCAACTGAAATATCAAAAACATTGAGTTGAGATTCTTGCAACCTGTGTTCTTTTTGAACAGATCCAAGATAACGTCTTTCCTTCAATAAGCTGTCATTGAATGAGTTCAAATCTAACTTAACTAGAGAGCTTACAGCTTCTAATGAGCTTGACAAGTCCCTCCACTGTGCAAAATGACTTTACTGAAGTTATCAAATGTTCGAGAGGATCATTGTACCAAGACCAACTTTTCCAAAGTTGTTAGCTCAATCAGCGACTTTAGAGCCAACCTATTACAATGTACAAAATGTAAATCGCCTTAAAAAGAAGTACCAAAAAAAAAAAAATAATGTAAACATGTATTTTAGTGTTTTTTGGAGGAAAGCATCTTATTTCTCATAACTAATCGAAAGCAAATACTCTGCAAGATTCCAATTCGACACTTTATTTGAATAATCGAACGTACTCCTTAGGTGGCGTTACATTGTTGAACTTAGAAAAGATCTAAATCTGTGATTTTTAAGACATGAAAATCTATCGATAGATAGAGAATGCAGAAACCCCCGAAATTTTCGGGTCATTTTGCATATGGTTTGAATTAAGACCTGAGGGCGCCAACACATTTCCTTTAGTAAAAAAATCATGTAAAAATGGAAATTGAAAAATAGTTAAAAGTTATAAGAGCACCTGCTTACAAATAAAATACAATCATGATAAAAAACATGGCTCAGGTTATTTTTAACTTTGCCATACAAGTTACTTTTGAGAGTGTATGTTCAATGCAGTTTGAAACCTTTAAGTTTGGAATATATTTGGCTAAAAGTTGACTTTATACAATGTTTGAATAATGAATCTCTCTAAAAATGAAGGTTTAGGCAGATAAAAAGGTTATCTTTATTCTCAGACCATGTCAAGATATAGCTTCCAACAGACCAGGATGTGTCTGTTGTATACAAGTCCGATTCCTAAAATACAATAATGGTATCCGGTCGTTTCCATGCAAATATTCTATTAAGAACTTGACAGAATCCATGTAGTGATATAATGCAATCTTTATGATGTTGGATTTCTTTTTACACTATCTTTCCAAAACTACTAACTGAACTGGAAAAGATATTTGTAAATCTTTGAATTGCAAATGACCGTCTAGAATTTGTTGATTAAAACCAAAGGAATATTACAGATTTAGATGAAAATGTATCCTTAGAAGTTTATTTTGTCTTTCAGATTTAAAATCTTCCCTACATTAACAGATAGTATGCCTATATTGTATCATTTTTTTAAATTTTAAAATTCTTTGTAAACACATAACTTTGAACTTGCTAAACAATGGCTTCGAGTAGCATTTGTGGATGTCTGCCAGTAATATGTTGTAGAATTGCGATTCTAGATAAAACGCTTGAGAGGGGCCTAAATTAGATTTGGGTAAATTTGGCAGTGTGGGTCCCCCGTGATACCTGCTTTCCTGGCGTCTGAAAGATTACCATGAAGTTGGCTTCTCGTACTCCCATTAATTCCCCTGCTTGTTTCCCTCTAGGGTTTTTGACTCTCCATGTATTATCACCAGGAGTCCCTTTGTTAACCTGGCTTAACTTCCTTTTCACCTAATTTGAAGAATTAGGTTGATCTCAAATTATATAAACAATTTACTTTTTATTCGAAAGCGAACTCTGAAACACTAGGCGGCATGCTTTGAAAAAATGTTTTTAAAATATTTTTAAAAATTTGAAAAAATAGGGCTTTGCTTGACATGTAACGCCATTGAATTTTAGCAAATCTTCATTGTTCCATACTATTTTACGTAGATTAAAACCCATTCAAGTGTAAAGATATTATGAAAAAGATAATAATAAAAACAAAGCGATAAATATATTATGCAATACATGAATACTTTTGAGACATGTTTTTCATTCTTCACGTTATAACACCATCGTGATGAACACTGCTGCTGCTGCTGCTGCTGCTGCTGCTGCTGCTGCTGCTGCTGCTGCTGCTGCTGCTGCTGCTGCTACTACTACTACTACTACTACTACTACTACTACTACTACTACTACTACTACTACTACTACTACTACTACTACTACTACTACTACTACTACTACTACTACTACTCCTACTCCTACTCCTACTCCTACTCCTACTCCTACTCCTACTCCTACTCCTACTCCTACTCCTACTCCTACTCCTACTCCTACTACTCCTACTACTACTACTACTACTACTACTACTACTACTACTACTACTACTACTACTACTGCTCCTGCTGCTGCTGCTGCTGCGTGCTGCTACTACTACTACTACTAAAATTTCTACTACTACTACTACTACAACTACTTTTTCTTCTTCCAAAACTACTGCTTCTTCCATTGGTACTTCCTATTACTTCTGCTATTAATAATGTTGCTGCTGCCCCTTTTTATTTCCCTGCTATTTTGCCTACTACCTACTTACTATCTATCTTCCATTATTTCAGAAGACCTACTTTAAATAAACAGTAATAAAAGATATAAGATCATAGTTCTAATTCCTACATAATTCTTTTCATTGGCAACAAATCTCATTATTTGTATTTAATAAAGCAACCATTTTAAATAGATTGCATCCAGAGTAATAACTCGTGTACCAACCCCCCCCCCTCCCCCCAAAAAAAAAACAAAAAACAAAAAAAAACAAAAAAAAAAAAAAAATCTTAACCCGCCCTCCCCCCTAAAAAACAAAAAAAAAAGACAAAAAACAAAAAAGAAAAAAAAACAAAAACAAAAAAAAACAACAAAGCAAAACTACCCTTTAATTTGATGAAAAGGCTTTGAAAAAAATACTTTCCGGATTCTCCGAAAGCCGAAATATCGTGACCATACGTTGAAACTTGTAAAATGTTTCTCAGGGGCGATTATTGAACATTGCAATCCAGTATTATGTGTCTAAATTCCAAACATTGAAGTATACCTTTCTGAAATAAGTTAGGTTTCCAATACATCAAAATTCTTTTTCACAAAAATAATGATGTAGCATGTATAAAGAAGAGACATAGAAACTGTAATTGATTGAATGTTACACTATATAAAATTCACATGCAGAACGTCTCAATGGTCAGCGAATTCTAGCAGATTAAAACATAAAAAATAAACACATCTTAGCAATACGAGGGGAGTTCAATAAGTCTTTACCCTAACTATGAAGGAATTAAGCTAGAGAGCTGAAACTTACATCACATTTTGTTACTTCTCCACAATGCTCCAGCGCACAGATCAATGATGGCAGTTCACACATCGATGCGGTGTGGGTTCAAAATTCTCCTTCATCCGCCGTATTCACCAGATCTAGCACCATCTGACTTTTTCCTTTTCCCAAGTCTGAAAAAACATCTGAAGGGACAGCGTTTCCATAGCAATGAAGATGTCATATCTGCAGGAGAAGAATGGTTTGAGTCCCATCCGAAGTCATATTACGCTCAAGGACTTTTGAAGGTCAAAGAAAGGTGGCAGAAATGTGTCGATATGCAGGGTGACTATGTGGAGAAGTAACAAAATGTGATGTAAGTTTCAGCTCTCGAGCTTAATTCCTTCATAGTTAGGGTAAAGACTTATTGAACTCCCCTCGTACTAACATATTTTTGGGAACTCCAGCTTTTTTGGTTCATAATATAGTTTACAAAGCTAAAAGGAGCGTTAAGAAAAGCATAGGCCCAGTTCTGCTAAAAATTATCTTAAACTTGTGCTTTGCAATATTAGTTTTCTCCTCCTAAAGCTAGAACTTTAGCAACACCCCATAATTCGCAAACAACAATGTTTTTGTAATATTGTTAAATATTTTGTTAAAGAATGATAGGCCTAGTTGTTTTAAAAAGGGTTTTTAGGTTATGGGCGGGAGGGTAAAGAGCGTACTGTAACATAGACTATAGCAACGCGAACGTTACAAAAAATATTCATCTGAAACTTACATGGGTTCTAGCCAGTATTTTTCGAGTCGTTATAATTAAGGGAACTACGTTTAATTAACACGCATGATTGTCCGTGAATCTCAGCTTCCAGAAAAGACTTAAAGAGGGGATTTAAAAATAATGAGAATTTTTTGTAAATTTAAACCACAGAAAGCTCAGTCATAAGTCTCATTAATTTTCATTTTTTTAGCCGACCGATCACTTGAATAAATATTAGGCTTACTTCTAGAATGCCTAAATCTATGCTGGAAAATATCATCAGGATGGTGAAATGAAAAGGAATAGAATAAAAAAAAAAGCATCATTAAAAAAGATTCTTAAATAACTTTATATATTTATTTGTTGTGGATTACGTTGGAAAACCATCATAGCGAAGACATTTAAAAAAAATTGTTTCGAGAACTTTTCAGAGAAGTCTAATCTTATTTGGGTCAACAACTGTGAGTATGATACAAATGACAAAGATACTTTTCAGAAAAAATCTTATAATCCTAGATCAATATATAAATAAATAAATACACCGTTTTATGGAAAGCTGCATAGCCCATATTTTTAACATTAGTGAAGCAGTCAAAGGCTCTATTAGTTTCACCTCCCTTGACTCCAAAAGTTCGTTTTCAATAACATAGGAGGAGTTGGAAGGAGCTCTAAAGAAAAAAGAAAAAAGAAAGAGAATTGTAGGGGAGAAACTTAGAACCAGAACGGAAAATCTTTGGATGTGAAAGACAAATGTGATGATTTAGGAATTTCGACAACGAAGAAAATGATGACGATGATGTAGAAAATAACATCTAAGAGGATGGTTACGATGCTTATGTTAATGAAAGGTGTTAGTTTTATTGATCGGAGGCATATATTGAGAAATTGAAAAAATTCGTCAAAAATTAACTAATGATCCTCAAATAAAAAAAATATTATGGGGTTAACGAAAAAAACAAAAAGGAAAACAAAAAAAAATTGATCAAACTCTTTATTTCCTATGTCATGGTGCGATTTACAACCTTCTCTCCTTCTTCCTTTTCCTTCAAAATGATCTTCTTCCTCTTCTTCTTTTTTGACATCGTCATCATCATCATCATCATCATAATCATCATCATTTTTCTTCTCTGCCCTCTTCATTTCGATGTTGTAGCCGCTTATGCTGATGTGGTTGTTTTGTACTTCTTGTTCTTCCTGACATTCCTCAAGAGAAATTACTCCTATCTCATAGTGTTATACACATGCACAAGAGGAAATAATGTAAAGAAGAGAAAATAATGTTCGAAATCATCAAGGTGAAGAGGAGCTGTGCCTCCAAGTTGACAGCTGACTGAAAAATCACAATACATTCAATGTATGAGACCAATTCACGCCTTGTGTGGTTTATTTAGATTCTGCCTGTGGAGACAAAAGGTACCACCGCGGTGAATCGAAGAGCTGGGCTCGGGGCTGCCGTTAAACCAATAGAACATAGTGGAGGTTATGCCGGCTGTATAGATTCTCTCCTCAAGGTGAAGGGAAAATCTAAATTTAAATAACGGAAGACTGCTAAGCACTATTGTATCAGATCCATATCTATGTCTTATACATGTGAAGCCGAAGCCGTAGCGGAATGCTAGGTCAGTGCTGGAACTATTGCGTCCTCGTGCCGCGCCATCGAACACGACGGACTTACCTTTACCAATAACCAGGGTGGTAGTAGGTTAAATCGCAACACCACTGACTATCCGTTCAGTGAAGACGAAAAGCTTATCGTGAGATTATGTGACCAACACATACCACCTCAATCAAAACCAAGTTGATAAAAGTGGTTAAAACAATGAAAAACCGCAACCTTCACGATCTAGCTTCATAAAACTCGTATGACGAATAGATATCTAGAAGTATGCGGGCATTAACAGTTGTTGATAAAGTGATCAGGCACAAACATAACATAAACGGTGGAATGAAATTTCACCGCCTTTCTATTTATGACAGCAGCAGTTGGAGTAATTGTAGTAAAACAAATGGATTAGTCTGTGAAAAGGTAGGTTGCTGCTTAGATTCGTGTTTTTATGATGTTCTTGTTGAAAGTGAACGCAAACTTTTTCTACCTTAATTATGTACTTCAATTTAAAAGTAGTAGTAGTAGTAGTAGTAGTAGTAGTAGTAGTAGTAGTAGTAGTAGTAGTAGTAGTAGTAGTAGTAGTAGTAGTAGTAGCAGCAGCAGCAGGAGTAGTAGTAGTAGTAGTAGTAGTAGTAGTAGAAGAAGTACAAGAAGTACGAGTATTAGTAGTAGTAGTAGTAGTAGTAGTAGTAGTAGTAGTAGTAGTAGTAGTAGTAGTAGTAGCAGCAGCAGCAGCAATAGTAGTAGTAGTAAAGGTAGAAATAGTAGAAGCAATAAAAGCATTAAAAGTAAAGGTAATTTTAGTAATAATAATAATAATAATAATAATAATAATAATAATAATAATAATAATAATAATAATAATAATAATAATAATAATAATAATAATAATAATAACAATAATAATAATAATAATCAGTAATTTGTGAAGCGTTTTTTGCAACCTCCGTTTTTTCCATCTATTTTCTTCACATTTTTATTGAGCTTGTTTCATATACTCCTGCGAAGAAATTTAAGGAGTCCGATTTTTAAATAAAAGACGCTATTTTTCACATTAAAAAAATCTAATCAATATTAATTTCTCGTGGATCACTTCCTTAGACTTTATTGACCTATATAAAAGCTGCGTGCGAGAGCCTAAAATTGAAAGCAGGGTATCAGTATTCTCATGCCCTTTTAAATGTAACGCTCTTGTTGATGAATTAAGACCTGATTGTCTCAGGCACGTGAGCGATGGTTCGAGAACTCCCAAGAA
Source organism: Elysia crispata (assembly GCA_033675545.1). NCBI lineage: Eukaryota > Metazoa > Mollusca > Gastropoda > Plakobranchidae > Elysia > Elysia crispata. Next base: position 1,233,224 of record JAWDGP010000260.1, read on the forward strand.
GTACTTGAAGAATATTATCATTGATCTCTCTGGAAATGGAAAATTTCTGTATTGGCTATCGAGTTGGCAATGTTTACAAATACGTTACATCAAGCATGTAAGATTGCAACACAATACAAGAAAACTGTCTCTATAGAAGTCAAACGTCAATGGCTACGGCAGAATTATCAAAGGAAAGAGAAGATTCTAGAATAATTTGTGTTAGAAACTTTCATGATAAGGAGAAAGATAGAAACGATTAAATTTGCATCTTGAATCATATAAGTTCGTGATTTCACTGGTATAACAACATATTAGGATTTTTTAAAATCTTCTTGAAATCCCAAAGCAAGTTAATTAGGTAACAATTTTACTCAGCTAAGTATAAGCTTATCTTTTCTGAAAATCTTTTCTCTCTCTTTCTTTCTCTTACATTCTATCTTTCTGTGAAAGAAACCCTGCAATAATAAAAGAAAAGATTATATATATATATATAATATATATATATATATATAATATATATATATATATATTATTTAAAGCCATAACTCAATTTAAAACGCATGAATATGATGACGTCTTTCTTTACTCCAGAACACTGACAAATCGGACACGTTTTAGAACAGTCAGAAAGTAAACTTGAGGAAAAAAAACTGGAAGATGATCATTAAAGGCAAAACAAAGTTATGGGGCTTTTAGTCGATATTAATGACATTTCATACATGTATATGAGATTGTTGGCTGCTTGCTACCTTCAAATATTTTCGAATCTGCTAAAGCATCTAAGGCAAAATGCTTATTTTAGGCTCTTGCTAATCATAAACTAAGCTCAATTATTTAACACAAATTAAATATGTAAATACTCTAAATCTTTCTCCCTTTATACCCTCCATTAAAAAAGCTTGTTCTCCCCCCCTTCCCACCCCCCTCTCTCTCTACCATGTCGCCCCATGTCCCTCCGCTCCTGTCACTGTCAGTGATATATAATTATCACTTACAACATGCAACATACTGCCAGCATTGAGACACCGACAAACAAACGTGTGTGAGACGAGCCAAGCTTATCTAAATCTCCCTCCTTATTATCACTGGTGTACAGGGAAAGCAAAGATAACACACATGAAGCCAAGCCGAGGCTCTTGCCTCAGAACAATGCGATAGAGTGTGGATTGAAACTGAGGACGGGTCATTATAATATTTCACACATTCATTGTTAGAGTGACACCTAGCTTTCTACATTTTATAATACAGAGGGATTGAGGTTGTATGTTACATGGAATTTATATAGACTATGATAATAAAGTAATGATATCACTTTCATACTGCATTGCCAGATACCAAAACAATTGGTTTGGTGAGAAATCAGTCATTTGCAGCCATAAATATGAATTTACGTAGTTTTTAGAGATTGCCTCAATGTTGGTGTCAACTACAGTGTAGTGTGAATCATAACCTAAAAGGGAGAACACTTTCTAAACAATCTGAATACAAAAGCGTCACGCTTTTTATCGGCTCTAATCTCTCACAAATTATCCCATCCAAGTTGGGCTACCGCTTTGATTATTGTTATTATGCATAGGATAGTGTTACCACTGAGGGACAATAAACGATAATTGTGAGTAACCAATAACTAACCATTCTCAAGCGCAAGTGATATGGGCTTTTCCCCCCTTCCTATTAAGCAAGGGAGATGTTTTATTAAGCCTTCATAAAAGCGAAATGCTTTCTTATATTAACACACCCTGACACTGACAGCATTTTGAAAACATGTTCTCTTGCTTTTTAAAAATACTGCCATTTGCATATTGCGTGCCAGCAGTTAATAGAAATTTCGATTAAATTTACGTGCCCTAAGTCTTTCGTAGAATCTAAGGGGCACTAAATTATTGTGAAATGGGTATAGAGTAGGGCTGAAACTTAGAGGTCCTGTGTTCGATCTTTAGGTGAAACATCATTCCACCAGACCAGTCTTATCGCTGGCTTGTTATTTCGTAGGGAACTAGGGGACAAAAACTGACCAAAAAACTATTTGGAGGCTTTGAATTGTAAATATGCAAATAAATTTAGCTATTATCTAAAACAGTCAGAAAGCAAACTTGAGGGAAAAAAACTGGAAGATGATCATTAAAGGCAAAACAAAGTTATGGGGCTTTTAGTCGATATTAATGACATTTCATACATATGAGATTGTTGGCTGCTTGCTAGTAACATAAAAACAGTTCTGTAATTAAAACCTGGTATAACTTATTGTTGTTTGGTCCTTTTTCACATGTTTGCAGTTTTAATAAACAGCAATGAAGAGGATGAAAATAACAAAATTTGCCTTACTATAAGGAAAAAAAACATGAAGGGGGATTTAGAAGACGTTTTTGTGCCACTGCGAAGAAGATCGCAACACATTATAAATGAACAAGACTTGTTTCTTTTCCTGATAAAGATGAAGCCTTTATGTTTTTGCGCGAAGTAACCAGCAGCTAGCAACAACATACCACTAATTGCTGTGACGTTACAAAGCAGCAAATAGTTCTGTCTTGTGATACGTGGAATGAAGCAAGTCGTTCAATTTTCTTGCTAATATGAAGCAGCAGAGCACCGAATTGCTTCATGGTAACACACAACTTTTTTTTATGATCAGCGAGTCTCTGTGGAAAGTTATTTATTGCTTTTGCTTTGTTGCCTTAAGTAAACATACCTTTACAACTGAAGCTCAATTGCATGCAACTTTTAAAGCAATTTAAACAATTGACAACACCGTGTAACTTTGCATTTTATTTTTTTTTTATTGATAGCCATTGTGGAATGAACAAGAAGACATCAACAGGCATCGACAAAATAGGAATCATTCTAATTTTTTATTCTTCAGATCATATGCATAAAACTACACCCAAACTTTAGGCCAGATGAAGTGACTCTAAGACATTTTCTAAACTAGTTTATTATATTATTATTGATTGTTTTCGTTTTTGTTTTTTGCCTGGAAAAATCTTGTTCCTTTAGGCATTATTCACCTCATACCTCATAACGCCAACAGGTAAAGCAATTTTACAAAGCGGTATGATGAGCTCTGCTTTACCAAAACATTAACTGTAAGCATCTGTTCTGCGGCACGTACAGCTTGAAAACGATCACGCTACTAAAATATTATTATTGATCAAAGATGGGCAAAAATAAAGTAACAAAAAGTTAAGTCGTGAAGATGAAAAAAAATACCACAAGTATGACTCTGGACTTTCTCTGAGTACTTTTGGTCCGCATTAAATAAACGTAAAGTATCTTCACGACGATCATAAAGTTTCTGCTTATCTATTTATATCGTCTTTTATATTGCTAGGAATATATGAATTTTAACAAATTAATATCATTCTTCGTGTATATTTTTCTATAGAACTTTGATTCTAGAAATACTGACACCTGATTGTTTTCTAATCGGTCTTCCACAAAATGTTTGTTGGATCCAGTTAGACATGATATGAAGCTGATGTCTGTTCGAGTGTAAGAATTTTTTTGTGTGCTGATTATCAGACTTGCGAAAGACTATTCACAGTTAAAGCTAGTGTATAAAAAACAAGCTGTCATCATTCTCACACGCCTAATGAAAGGAACCTTTTTCGTATAATTTTGATACTGTCTACCGATCACTTTGTTTAAAAGGTGTTTTAGATTACATTCTCAATTCCATATGGGGGAACCAAAAGCGTAAAATAAGGTACAACTGTATAGTTACCAAGAGAACGAAAGAATAGGATCCAAGTGCTCGGTAAAGTAACATCGTGTGTGACATATCCCTCATAATTGTTTAGACACACATAGTTACCACATATGCATGTTCTAAAGCTATCACATTCTTGAAAACCGACGACAAATAATATGTACATGTTACAAATAAAATATCAAATAAATATAGCTGCTTCATTTGTTTTCATTTTTATTGATCTGTTAGTTTCGTTGAAGAAGCTACTTACGAAAAGGAAAACGCAGATTTCTCCCTAGTATCTACACTTAAAATAATTGTGGAATGTTTTTTTTTTTATTACAGGTAACCATATTTCTGTGATTAGTGTGAGCATCGCCAAAAATGCTGGGACACTCAAAACCTTCGTCCATATCTCTTGATATAAACGTTTAGTGGTAAATTGAACATACGCTCTTGCCACACAAAGCCCAAGTGTTAGCGATTAGTTCCAGGGCTGCCCCGTGATCCGCTCCAACTACAATGGGCGAGTAGTTTTCACTGCAGCTCCTTTCCTCACATCTAGAACTACCCGCCTCAAAGGATATCTAACATTGTCCAGTCATGGCAAAGCCCGCTGGAGGCGGTAAAGCCAAGCAGAAGGGCGGAGCGGCTGCGTCCACATCTTCATCCAGCCAGAAGGAGGACTCAAACCTGAGCAATCAAAAGTCTAAGTTGTCCAGCGCTGAAGGAGACAGCAATAGCGAAGCTGGAGCTTCCAAAGCTGCAGCTGAAAATGGTGTATTGGGTGGGGAGGAGGGTGATGACAGCAGTGTATGTAGCGCTGCTGACCAAGAATCACAGGAGAGGGAGAAGCTCATGAAGGTACTCAGTGGTAGCCTCGATGATCTCCCTCCACTCAGCTCAAAAATAGTCCGCATCTTCACCAGCTCGACATTCACTGGTGAGTAATAGATAAAGCCCCTTTTTTAGAGAGTCTATTGCATTTTTTTTCGTTTATTTACCTCTTCAATTCCTTTTCCATGAACAGTTCTCGCATGTTTTACTTGAAAGCATTGATATAAATTTTGCTCAACATAACTGCGCCTTTTATGCTTCGATTTTCACTGTTTATTGTTCATCTTATACGTCTCCCTATGTAAATTAGTGCGCTGTGACTCCACTGATTTTCTGGCCAAACATTCTTGGTATTTTATCGTCTCTGTTTACGGATTGAGGACCCCTGGATCTCTCAAAATCCAAAAGTTTTATATCTTCCAATATGTTCCATTTCTAATTTTAACATTAAGCAAAACGCAGACAAATTTCAAGGGAAAAGAGTTATAACAGCAACAAAACAATAATAATAGTAAAAATAATAATCATAATAATAGAAACAACAACTAAAATAATAGTAATAGTAGCAGCAGCAGTAGTAGTAGTAGTAGTAGTAGTAGTAGTAGTAGTAGTAGTAGTAGTAGTAGTAGTAGTAGTAGTAGTAGTAGTAGTAGTAGTAGTAATAATAATAATAATAATAATAATAATAATAGTAATTGTAATAATAATGTTAATGATAATAAAAATACTACTACTGCTACTACTGTTACTACTACCACCACTACTTATAATAATAATAATAATAATAATAATAATAATAATAATAATAATAATAATAATAATAATAATAATAATAATAATAATAATAATAATGAAGCGGAAAGAGTATGTGTATGCAAATCGCTAACTTCTATGCTAGTCCTACGAAGCATAAGATTAAACTTCACACAATTTGAATTCAATTCATTGAGGGCAATAAATGTCCGGACGAGCCTTACCGCACTCAGCTAGCTGTAGCAGCTGTTTATTGTCCTATTAAGAGTGGAATGTTGAAACACACTGGCACTTCTTACAATGTTCATGAATGCACCTTGGGCTTAGTATTGAGGAAACTATGAGGTTTTGTTAGTACAACAAAGTGGTCGATCGCCGTAAATATTCTACTTAAATTATGAATCGCCCCCTCACGCTTTTTCCACATGACTGGCTCAGTTGTCATCATCAATAATGTCGAAATTGTTCTCATATTTTCGTTGTTCAATTTTATGGCTGTATTGAATCATTGCAAATTATCACCAAATCACATCCGAATTAACGTTGGTGATGCGATTAAGTTTAATATAAAAAAAAGGAATAATAAATGGGTCAAAGACACGGTAAGTCGTAAGCTTTATGTGCATAAAACTGCTAAGACTTTGTAAGTTCAGTCAGGAAGGAGTAGTCTGGGTCTGTTTTAACTCGACAAAAGTCTCGATAACTAGGAAGAGAATAATAATATCCAATTCATTTGATGAGTCAGGGCAGGGGCATACAGCAAAAACCACAATAAGCGGCTGTAATATTTTATGATTTTATATTTAAGTCTGCCGAAGAACATCCAACAACAAACTAAAAGAGCAGTATTTTACAACTTACTGGATTAGTGTCCCCAAGAACATTCAGCAACAGATGTGAAGAGCCGCATTTTATAACTTCACTGGATTATTTTCCCCTAGAACATTCAGGAACAGATACAAAGAGCCGTATTTTATAACTTCACTTAAGTCTGCTGAAGGGCACTCAGAACAACTACAGGGAGCAGCATCAACTTAAGTCTGCTGAAGGGCACTCAGAACAACTACAAGGAGCAGCATCAACTTAAGTCTGCTGAAGGGCACTCAGAACAACTACAAGGAGCAGCATCAACTTAAGTCTGCTGAAGGGCACTCAGAACAACTACAAGGAGCAGCATCAACTTAAGTCTGCTGAAGGGCACTCAGAACAACTACAAGGAGCAGCATCAACTTAAGTCTGCTGAAGAGCACTCAGAACAACTACAGGGAGCAGCATCAACTTAAGTCTGCTGAAGGGCACTCAGAACAACTACAAGGAGCAGCATCAACTTAAGTCTGCTGAAGGGCACTCAGAACAACTACAAGGAGCAGCATCAACTTAAGTCTGCTGAAGGGCACTCAGAACAACTACAAGGAGCAGCATCAACTTAAGTCTGCTGAAGGGCACTCAGAACAACTACAAGGAGCAGCATCAACTTAAGTCTGCTGAAGGGCACTCAGAACAACTACAGGGAGCAGCATCAACTTAAGTCTGCTGAAGGGCACTCAGAACAACTACAAGGAGCAGCATCAACTTAAGTCTGCTGAAGGGCACTCAGAACAACTACAGGGAGCAGCATCAACTTAAGTCTGCTGAAGGGCACTCAGAACAACTACAAGGAGCAGCATCAACTTAAGTCTGCTGAAGGGCACTCAGAACAACTACAAGGAGCAGCATCAACTTAAGTCTGCTGAAGAATACCCAAAACAATTATAGGGGATTCGAGCTGAAGCTACTGCTTGTTGCAAACAGCATGTAAAATGTCTTGTAATCTTTGAAAGCCTAAGGAACATTCAAAATCGAGATCTTTGAAGAAAGACTTCGTTTACAGTCGACAAAACTGTCAGTATGTTGTTTCCCACCGGTATTTTTTTTACGTCACGATAAAATATATTTTGAAACTGACCAATGCAGTTCAATTTAACCGATTGTTTAACCTAGGTTTTTCTCTATCTTTAGCTTACTTGAATCTTTTCTTATGCTATACAATCGTTACCCCAGTTTATGATCCTTCTTCAATTAATTAAAAGACTTTGTTTTGGAATGGGCTTTTAGCCATGAAAGTTCAAAATGGAAGGCTTTTGAAAATTGAAAATCATTTATAAGATTTTAAACCTGCATGACCACTGCAATAAAATTAACTTTTTTATCAACAATTTTCTCTTTATGGTTAGAATATTATTATATTGTCCCGGGAAAGGATATGAGCTTGTATTCGACAATGAAGACACGATTAACCAGCCAGAACCCATTAATAAGCTGTTAATAATCATTTTGATCATGTGCTTCAATAAACTGCGTTGGGGATAGTTCTGAGGTTAATGGCCAGGGACATAAAAAAATTAGAATCTTCGGCACGGAATAAATTGACATGAAATTCGGCATGCACATAGTTGTTACCATAGCTCAAAATATAAAACAGGATATCACGAGAAATTTGCCCTTCAATGTTTTATATATATATATATATATACACACACACACACACACATATATATATACACACACACACACACACACATATATATATATATATATATATATATATATATATATATATATATATATATATATATATAATTATGTTAACAAAAGATGTTAAAATCTTTGATCTATGGTACGTATCTTCTCCTCAAAGCAGCTTCAGCCCTTTTCAGATTTTCTGACGTTGTGACGGTAAAATGAGCGTTATTTGATTAACCGAAGTGCGTGTTCCTCCATATATACAGAGCACTGCTTTCAGCTGGATTTAAGGTGGAAAAAGACATGGTCGGATATTGCTGGTAATTGGACATCACGAGGTCGTGTTTTTTCTCAAGGAAAATATTGTTCAAGGTTCTGCCTGATAGTTTAATAATATTAACATATATATTACTTAGATACTGTTAATTGCCGTGCTGTCTTTTTCTATTATTATAACGCCCTGAAACAGGGGGACTCTTACCACAAATATTTTTAGAATGCAAATTTAAAACAGATTTTCTAACAAAATTCACGAATCCAATTTATATTGGGAAAAATTGTATATGAGTGAGTAATCATTTTGACATATTTTCTTTTTCCGAATGAAGATTTCCAAAATAACTGATTCCGTAAAAGAAACTTTTACATGCATGTATCCATTCTGATCTTGCTGCATTCAGTTGGCCAAAGGTATAGGGAGTCAGGTGAACGATATAGTTCTGCGTAAAAAATTGGAAGTATAGAAGTCATATCAAGACACATGTAGATAGATAGGTAGAGAGATAATAAAGTAATTACCAGAGAATTTATGAGAATAACATAGAATCATATACATAATGATATACATACTTAAAATGAAGCAATTGAAGTATAGAAAGATAAAAACATAGATGTAATAGGGCATCTAGAGATAAATGATATAATATAGAGATAAGCAAAAGCCAGTTTGAAAGGATCTGTTATTTATCAAAGGCAAGAGCACTTGACCTTATACTTTAAACGCGTGAGAAACTAAAGTCGCATCATGTTTGCAGTTCTGTTCGAAGAAAATTAAACTCCGTGAATTTCATAGTTCCCATGTCCCATTCTGCTTTGCCCACATTACTTTAGATCTTACACTTTTAGGACAATTATCATACAATGTTTGCTTCTTTTCTGTCGTTAAAATCGCACATACTTTGGCTTGTTTGCAAAATATTTATTTCAGTTTTCCAAACTTCAATTCCAGTTTGGCGTTTATCTTGTACATCAGAACCTTATTTAAGATAAAAAAGAGAAATCATCGCTCTCGTTTGCCTTCAATCTCTGAGCTCTCATGCCGTGAAGTGAAATTTGTTTACACAAGCGGGACTGTCCCCTTTATCACTATCTCGTTGTTTAAGAGGGGCTTGACGCCTCACTTCTTATCAGTGATTGAGCAACAAAGTTAAATAGCAACCAGTGATCGGTGCCTTTGTATTTGTGATCCAGTCATAGGTAAACGAAGGCAAGATTAAAGGCATACATTTAGATCTTACAAACCCGTGCACTGTTATTTGTCTCCAGGTCCCTTTTTTATGATGGCCACCTGAAAGTGAATTTTCTTATGAGTGTAAAAAGTAGGTCAGAGGATAAACTCCTCATTACCGGTCTACCGACTTGTCCGAGGAATTATTCAAAACACTGCACTTTTTCTCCTCCTGAGCTATGCTTTGCTGTTCAACCCGACTCATTTATTTTCCTCATATTCAGCTGTTTAGCACCATGATTGTTTTGAATCTCACTTTAGAAATATCAACTGTCAACATTTTATGTAATTACAGTAGAACTAAACTAGTTTTCAGACACGAAAAATGCTAACCAATGACCATATTTTTACGGATCACTCATGCAAAATTTTGTAGGCTCTCACAAACCTCTCTCTTCTCAGGTCCTTATTCTTGATATATTTGGCGCAACCACTCTTGCATTGTGTATACTTATTTAGTTTTATTTATCCTCCTGTTGCTCTGCATAAAATATTTGTAGTGCCCTTTAGTTTCCAAACTAGATGTTAAAGAAAAATTCATCAATCTGTGAAAAAACTGTTGATAGTACAAACATTATTCCCTCTGTCTGTCTGTCTGTCTGTCTCTCTCTCACTGTCTCTCTCCGTCCCGCCCGCTCTCTCTCTTCCCCCCTCTTTATTACTCTTCTTTCCCCGTCTCTCTCCTTTTTGCATTAAAGAGCCAAGCGTATTGTCTAATCAACGTTGTCTTCATAGCAGAGAACATGCAAACAGTGCCACAAGCTCATATCTGTAGGTTGTTTGCGTACGGTACAGAGTGAGTGCCAAATGTTCGATACATTTTAAAACCCTTTCTCTTGCTGGCAAGATGCAATATCTGAAAGAAGAAAGTCTTTGTCGCCATGCTATTATTTCTCAGCTGTAACCTAGACCCAGCAAATAGCTACAAGGTTGTCGGCTTCTGGACGACCGAGAGCTCGTCACTGCTCAAACAAGACAAGTAAACAGGGCAAAACAGGTTCGACTGTTCAATCCTATGTTACATTATTTGCTGAAGAGAGTGTGGACACAGAATTATTAATCGTTTCAAATGGAAAGATGGGTAAAAGTGGGTGATTGCTCAATCTGGCACTAGAAAGAACGGACACGATATCTTAAGAACTACCTTATTAGTAACTTGTGAATAAGAAAAGTTAGGTAGTATTGTAAAAATATAAATTTTCTTAGGTCTTTTACACGCTATTTATCGTGTAAGTACAAATTACATGAATTCTCGGGTGGCAGTGCAACTCTTGAAACTTTTTGCAGGAATTTATAGCCTTACAATACGCGTTTAAAAGGGTATTTTAAATGATTAGAAAATGCAGGAAAAGCTTTTCTCAGTGCTCACTGCTGAGGACAAGGCCTAATATAAGATTTCAAAGCCATCTAATAAAATAATTATCTCAAATTAGATCAGATACTTCTACTTCAATTTCGATATAACTTTGTTGCAAACATATTTTTATCCATTTTTTTAACATTGTTAAGACGACTAGGTTAAAGAAGAAGAAGAAGAAGAAGAACAATAAAAACAACTACAACAACAATTACAACAAAAAACACTATGCTGTTTGTCTTTATCTCAATGCACAATGTTATATTGGTTATTCTGCAAAAAAATTCAATAGTTTCTTCTGTACGTGTTTCCACATTGTTTACAAATTTTTGAGAATTTTTTTCAAATCTCATACTCATTGGAGTAATCAACTCCAGTTTTTCTTAAACTATGTTTATTTTGTGGTACTTCGATGAATAGGAAGACCACAATTTATTCACCTGTTTACATAAATTCATAACACTTATAACATCCCATTCTCACTTTTCAATTCCCCCCTCTCTTCAACACACACTCACACACAAGCATAACTTAACCAAGTAAGCATTATGGTCTGAAAAATTAATTTACCTGCCCTCTAATGATTTACCATAAATATGAGGTAGTAAACAGTTACGATCTCGATTTCCTTTCGAGTCGTCCCATCATGTGCCTGAGAGACTGAGCAGTTCTCACGTCCCAGTTCTAATGATGGTCGGGTTTTCGATACTTGTCGACACGTTCCCCTACTCATACTTACAGAAACAGTAATACAGTAGAGAAAAAAACCCGAAGAGGCTGTATTCATTGCTCCCCAGGCGCCCTCGCTGTTACCCCAAAACGGTCGGTCATAGGTCATTGATTTGGATCAATCGATGCGGCAGTGGTTAAGCCATTGATCCATCGATCTCATAATTGAGGCTCTTTGGCCTTCGCCTCTTAACAAAAGTTTTCTGTGATATTCACTGAAGCATAACTTTACTGGGGGAATAGAATAGTAATAGAAGAGTGAAGGGGCGTCGGGGATGGAACAGAATGATGATGAAGGAAAAAGAATAGCTCCAATTTTTCTAACAGAGTTTTGGGAGATTGAGTAAAAACTTGGGCCACGTTTGTTCGTTAATTGAGCAGATGCCCGAGCTGATTGGAATCAGCAATTAGAAGTCGTTGTTTTCGGAAGTTAGAAATTATTTGAGTTTAAAATCTACCCATGCATGCTGTAACTATGAAATAAAGGTAAAACTAAAAAAGCAACATTAAAAAAAAGACCAAACAAGTTTCGATTGTTCACTCATGCTTTAAAGTGGGACATTTGTACGAAGGTAATGATACAAAGAGTGGAAATTAGTTATACTTGCTTTATTTTTTTGTATTATTTTAACAGGCAAAATAGATCGATGAATTTAAACAGTCGAAGGAATAGACCATAATAATTTGAAAAACACGGGAGTGATTGAAATTACTTAGGAAAGCTGTGAAAAACTTTAGCCGTTGACAAACCTTTTATGAAAATGAAAAAAAAAAAATGGAGGGGCAAAAAAAAAGGCAAGGAGCGAGTCGCAAGATTGAGGTGGAGAGGACAATATACAATGAAAAGAGAGAGTTTAAAAGAGATAGAGAAAAAAAATGACACAGATGGGCGGGCAAACACACGAGTAAGCAAAAGGTGTAACAAAAGGACAATGAGAGACAGGGCGATTGAGCTAGAGATAGTGTGTGTGTGTGTGAGAGAGAGAGAGAAGGAGAGATAGATAGATAGATAGATAGATAGATAGATAGAGAGAGAGAGAGAGAGAGAGAGAGAGAGAGAGAGAGAGAGAGAGAGAGAGAGAGAGAGACAGACAGACAGACAGACAGACAGACAGACAGACAGACAGACAGGGACAGAGGGTGGGGGAAAAAACATTTCTCTCATAATTAAAAAAGTGTTCAATAAATATGGAACAAAAAACAAAAAACAAAAACAAAAAAAAAAACAATTAAAAAACAAACACAAAAACAAATAGCTAGTAACGCGCTCTCTTTCGCAGAAAAAAAAAAATTGTATATGATCATGACATCAGGGAAAAAAAGAAAGTAAATAAATAGAGAAGAAAAAACGAGGTGTACAATTTCAGCTAACAATGCAACAATGAGAGTAGCGCAAGCATGAAGACAGGGCAGTCACACCAAGGAAACTCGACACCGCTGACCTGCGTCTCCAAACACCAGCATGTTTAATAGAGTTTGTTGTAACCATTTAAGTTTTAGTTTGAGTAAACAGAAGAAGCCCAAGGCATGAGGTCTAGACCTACACTTGATTAGGCCACGGTTGGTTCAGTCTCAACTTCACTCACGCCCAATATGCAGCTTATAACAATTTTATATGCAAAATGTGGGCACCTTTATAAATACTTAAAGTAGTAAACATCATGGTTCTTTGGATAATAAGTTTTTCTAGTCTGATACGGATAAATGATAATACAGCCATGAAAAGATTTGGAAAGAGAAACCTCATACAGACAATATAGAAAAGTGTGTAGCAATCTGAAGTTTTATACTGACTATTAAGAGCGTCACTCGGCGGTCACCCTGACAGACCGAAACAAAACCTGGTCATTATTATAGAAATTATAGGAGCTTATGTCATGGCGACATACAGTGTGCTCAGCACTAAGTCTTGCTAACACTGGGGAGAGAGGAAATTGCTACAGGCCAAACAGATGCGTGGACTTCGATTCTTATTGTTTCTCTATACAAAGGCAAACAAGCGTAAAAAAGTAAATAAAAGACTGGTGTAATACTGTTTATTAAAATTTATTAATAGGAAACGTGACGATGTGAGTTCTTGTATTAAATTTAGTATACCGCACAACTGAGGCTGTATTCTCGCTCCATTGAAAAGAATCAAATTCTCTTCCTCTTGCGTGAATAAGAGAAAAAGGGCCTGTTTAATTCGAATTAAATACAAATTTTTTTTCAAAAAATTATGCAACTAAATGCACAACTCTAGATGATTGTGTTGCCACCATTCTTAGATCTTCAAAAGGCTTCATTGTGTGTGGAAGCCCTAATTCTATCAGCTCTATTTAACCTGACGGGGGCATGGAATTTTTTACTTACTGAGGAGGACCGAAATTTTCTCAAAAGTTAAAGAACTCCATGGTCCTTATTTTGAACGTCCTTTTCCCCCTAAAATTTCATTTTAATGCATTGATATTTAACCTGGAGAGGCTTTAAAGAGACTTCTATTAGTAACACCCCCCTCCAATTTTTATTACAATGAGACGAATCATGATGACAATGTACAATTAGAATATTGATGAGTGAAATTTGGCTAAATTAAAATTTAAAAATGTGTAGCTGCACCTCTTCTTTATGCGTGATGAGCCCTATCAGTGTATCTTTAGTTTACCGTTTGCACACACACACACACAAATACACATATATCTCAACTCTTTACCACACAGAAACTTTATAGTTAGTCTTTTCCATCATGAAAAGGAAGCATAAACTTGCTGCTTCAAATAAGCAAGGAAGAGTTTTGTGGAAAACATAAGGTTTTGATTTTGATGTAGCCAAAAAGAATTATTGTTAGGATCGTTTTTTTTAAGATGATCCTCAGAGCAAATTTGACACATGAGCAACTGTCAACTTCTTTAAAGCTTTCTTTGTTCTGTGCATGCTATTTTAACCATTTTAAGACATAACTGAAACCCTGATCTTTTGAAAGTTGTATCGCATTTGTTGGAAAAAAATTAAAGCAATTGATTATTGTGTTCTCCTTCAGATACAACACTGGAAAGAAACAACCTCATGGAGAAAGTGTACCCACGACTCAAAGATTACTGCAGAGAGAAGCACGGATTGGAATTTCAGGTAATTCAGAAAATTATTGTTTCTAAGTTGTCAACGCAAAAGTATCAAAGAGAGTGTAGGGTTGTGAAAGAAACCACGTAAATAAGTCCCCATAAATAAGTTTAGTATATTCAACTTACTATATCAACTTGGCTGTCATCGATTTGAATAAAACTTTTCAGTGATTCATCTCTTTTTCTGGCAATTTTTTTCATACACTGTATATATTTTATCAAAAGTATCATGAGGAAGGATTATTTAAGCGCTATGCAGAATTACAAACAGGGCTAGAGAATCTTTTTTCTCTCTTATTCCTCTCTATAATTGACTTAAACACTTGAAACCCCAATACTACTTTCCAAGGTGTTTCTACAGATTAAAATCGCCATGCCCTCTGTCATTGAGATGCAGCGCATAGGGACTCTATGATTGCTCATAGAGGACACTAATATTTATTCCCGATCTCCGTGGAAAACATTACAAAAGAATTTGAGGCATGTTCCTTTTGATTTGGGCATCATCAGTTTTTTCATCAGTGCAATATTAGTTTAAAAATTTTTCCCTGGAAAATTCTGATTAAAAATAAAAACTTTTATTAAAGAGTAAAGCATTAAATCACCACCAGCAAAGTTGTCATCATCATCATCATCATCATCATCATCACCACAACTTACTTGGCTATCGTAGTCATCCACGTTCTTAACATCATGCTTATCATCAGCTTTAATAATTTCAACTTCAAACTCTGTCACATTTATCTGTCCTTTAAGATCTTATTTAAATAAAAAGAGAAAGAAAAAGAAAACAGCTGCTTGAAAGATAATAAAGAAACAAAGAAATCCTGTTTTTTTTTTCAAGATTTAAAGTCTCTCTTGCAACTTTATTCGTAAGACGTTGGTAGAAATTGAAGCCAGTCATCCAAAGCCACAGTGTCTCCACTCTTTCACATGGATTGACCAAAAAGAGCCATCCTTTCAGTTCACAGCCGCCTAGGAAACTGTTTTCTTTTACGAGTGGGAATTGCATACAAAAATGGGCAAAAAATCGTGCTAAAAAATTGCAGCGAAGCAGAGGGCCAACACACCAAAGAGGACTTAACAAGAGCCTGGTCAGCACAAGCAAGCAATCCCATTAGAAACCACGACCTTGTACAAACGCTCCCGAGTGCAATGAAGCCGAAACAGAACTGTCTATATACATTGTCGTTTGAGTCTTATCTTTGTTCTTTCCATGTGCCACTTGTTTTTAGAGTCTCGCTAAGTCAGTATTGATTTTTTTCTTTCCTTCCCAGCACTCATTGTGGCAGTACGATAAAGTTCTGGATTTAGACAATCTTTACACAAGATTCCAACTTTATTGCTCCTGGGGCACTCCTCTCTTGGCTAGTTCAGTATGTGGTCTCTCATAATAATGGACATCCATTACAGTGCCCTCCACTTTCAACCCCCTATCCACCCTTATTGCGTAAACATCTTTTCGTAAGGGGTGAATTTAATGGTTTACGTTTATTCACCAAGAGGAAACCCTGATACAGTCTATTTGGAACTTGTGAAAAGCCGGTCCTGCTTTGGTTTCAATATTTGTTTTTTAAAAGAAGTTTGAATATCACTAAATACATCAATATTAAAGATCTACAAAAATTTTCTGAAGACAAAAATCTACTACATTGAGATTATCAAGCAAAGTAAAAACAAAAGATACGAATGCTTAAAGAATCATATTTAAAGATTTAGCCTTGGTCAGGCCATAAACCTGGTTGTGTGGATATAATCGTCCGAAGCCACCTCAGGTCACCTATGACTCACAATTGACATCTCACGCGTGTCCCCGCGGCAACGGCGTGTTCTATTGGATTAGCGGGTTATGAATATTTTTACAATCACTGATAACCGAAGTCAGTCAGATTCTACATTACAATGGCCACCACAAGGTGAAAAATAAAGAAGCAAGATCTCAAACGAAGCGCATGGTTTGTTGAATTTCAGCCACGATCCACACTATTGTTTTTGCTTTGCTTTGGTTACAAAGTGGTAGAAGAGAATTAAAAGATGGAGTGATTTTTTTGCTATCTTTAGTGGACGGATTAAGTTTAATCAATCCAGCAAATTTGACTTTATGTGAGATAAATCTTTACATCAAACAGTAAACAAGATGGAAATTTATGAAGTGAGACCAAAGCTCACTCCACACTTCAACCTCACCGGTCTTCCATAAAGCCGTTATCAACATCATTCAGCCTAAAAGATGTGAACAAACTTAAGGGTAATTGAATACAGTCTGCTTCAGTTCATCTTCCAGTAGTGCAATTTTAAGTTAAAGAACGGCTTTTTAACTTAGTATCACCCATTTGAACATTCTTAGGTCCTCATAAATATAGTGTCTATACACCTAGCACTGGAAGAGTAAACAGTGCTCAATTTCGGATCGTTTTATACAATCCCCTCGGCCTTGTTTGGCAAAAAGGGAACAAGACTATTTTCATTTTTTCCCCTATATGTATAAGTGCTTTTCCCCTGCTTATCCTCCTATTAGGACCAATAATTTTTTGTCTATTAGTTCCCCTTAATTTCTTCACTCATTTTTCTCATACTATATAAGTACTACTGCTTTTCACCCTATCGGTTTTTTTTTCTAATTTTTAAAAATTTAAAAATATACAGACTGGATAGGAATTTTAGGTATGTCTTGCGAATCAAAGTATCCAATTAAGTGCTAAACCGCAAATATAAGCACGAACCCTCATGGTGTCAGATTGCCCCAGCATCCCTTGCCGTTTTTCATTCCCTCTAAAAGCATATTGGGGATTGAAACTAGCAGCTTTTATTTTCATGAAGTCTTCCTAGAAGATGGCGGAAAGACTGACTAGTGTATGTTGAGAACTCCTCTGACTAGCCCTGTAATATTTGAGCTAGGGAGAATCAAGCCTGGAATACCTCGTCCGAGAGAGGAAAATCAAAATCTAGATAATCAAACAAACAATTACATAGATCTTTACTGGAGTTAATGTTTATTTGAAGCCTCAAACTTATTTTAAAGGTTTCTGAGTGTGAATCGGTACATTTCAAACTATTTCTATGAATCGGAGCAGGAAGGCTCGTTACTTGAAAACCACAACCGATTTGTGGCCATCATAATTATATGTCAAGGACCAAAAAACAAATTGTGGTAACACTTTGATAATTGTTTGCACAAGCGCTTGGCAAGGTCAGGGTTTTCTTTTAAAGCATCCTACTCTAATGTCTTGAGGAACTTATAACACAGATTCTGTCTATCCTATCTCTGCCCTGTCTTTTTTTCTGTCTTATCCTATTTCTGCCTTGTCTTTGTTCTGTCTATCCTATTTCTGCCCTGTCTTTGTTCTGTCTATCCTATCTCTGCCCTGTCTTTGTTCAGTCTATCCTACCTCTACCCCGTCTTTGTTCAGTCTATCCTATCTTTGCCCTGTCTTGGAGCTGTTTCTGTCTTGTCTCTGTCGTGCCTATGTCTTCTGCCTCTACACAGTATGTATGCTGTTTACGCTCTGACTCATAAGGTTCAAAATGCAAGACATATTTTTGAATGAACGAAGTTTGATTAAAAAAATGAAATATTGTTCAACAACCCATATAATTCCATCGGTTCTCTAGTAAACCTACACAGTATCACAGACTTAACAATTGATTCTGCTGCTACTCAGCCACAATCAGTAAGCTTTTCCGCAAATTTGCTCTTCTCTCGTCGAGTTTAAGTTTCCGGACAACTTACAAATTAATATAAGAATATGACTCTAGAATATGTTTCGCATTAATTTCTGAATGATGCTTTTAATAATATACTAGTTTGCAAAATCAGTCGTTTGTAAACACATGATAACGCACAATCTGAACACTTGAAACTCAGATTATTTTATTTAAGAAAATAAAAGAAAAACAAAAAACTGTTTATGTTACTAAGAAAAATATTAGGTTCAATGAACGCCCCCCTGCTGATCTATTGGTTCTGTAGATCGGTATTTATTCTTCAATGGCGATTGACGCAGTATCGATTTGTTCTGGTAGGATTTAGGTTACAATCTCGATTACGCCAAATCAAACCTTTTCTCCTTGTTTGGTGGTAGTGAAATGTTATACTGTGTTTTGAATTTGTTTAGTCATGACCATTTAAAGATCACCTTCGAAGCACTTTTACACAAAACCCAAAATTTGAAGACTATTTTTTTTAAGTTGATGTAATCATAAATTCATGTCTTTGGAAAAAAGCCCATTAAACTATCAGTGGTGTACAAATTTATTATATAAAAAAGTTTTCAAATTCTATCAGACATATGAATGTTATCAGTGTCAACAGATCAACATTCTGACAATGTGAATAAATTGTAACCGTATACAGTGCATATATTTCAGCGTAACAGACGGCTGTAATCAAATTATTAAAATGCTTTGTTACACATGATTTGGAGAATGAAATTATTTTTTGAAGGAAACATAATCAAGTATAATTGATTGATAATAGGTAATCCATCTCAAAATAAGACTTTAAAGCATCAGAAAGCATTTTCTGTAATCAACATTGTGGACATCTCCAAAACTCATTTTAAAGTAAAACAAAAAAATTGAGTCGGGCCGGTAAGGTCTCGCATAAATATTGCGTATAGAGAGTTACTGAATTCGCCTAAACACATTACTTGTGTATGCCTAGGTCTACACCTACTTAGAGATACCCTGTTATCATTGGGGGGCTTATTTCTCTAAGGTCGGCCTCATAATAAAAAAAAAATGCTTTCCATCCAAAACCTGTTAAATAAATCAATGGGAAAAAAAAAGATCACTGAAATATTTGCAAAGTTTGTTTCCTTTTGGGATTGATTGGCCTGTGGTAAAATCGCCTCAGCCCTTATTCCTCTACGGTTACCTTCCGTCTGAACAGGGGTGGTGAATTTCACTTCATTAAAGGCAATTGGACGAAGTGAATTAATTTATCTCAGCTCGATAGATCAATGTGGATTAAACCTCTACTTGGATTAAAGTTAGTCTTCGGACTAAAAAAAAAAATAATAAAAACAATGATTTATTTTATTTCACCGTTAGCATTGGGCTTGACCTTTCCCTTTTCGAATCAATAGATTGCTGCTGCTTTTATTTTGCTTATATGAAATTTTGTCGCCACCCCGGATCCCTGCAAGCTTTAAACTTAACGATTCTCTCCCACCCTACACCTTCCATAGCATGAGTCCTTGTGAAACAAGATAAAACAATGATGGATCTGCAAATTGTGATTTTTTTTTTTTATTTTGACTAGTCTTGTCTCAATAATGGCTGGGATTAAAAAAACCACACATGCAGCTTCTTCATTATATATTAAAAAAAAAAAACAACAACAACAAAAAGTAAAAAAGAATAATAAGAGGAAAACAATGTTGCAGATCGGGGGCCCGCATATTGTCTAGCGCATGTACATAAAAAGGAACAGTGTCAGAAAGAAACCATTATTTCCGTTTTCCAACTCTCTCCCTTACTGCCGGTTATAACTAGAACACACAAGCGCTCCATACTACCTTGTGTCACCAGGCCGATATGGCAAACAGCTGTTGAGACGCGACGTCTAGTTACAGCACAATGTACACAGGGGTCACTGGGTGTAGTGCTTCTGATACCTGTCACTGCAATTCCAGGTGATATATTCTCTGGCACAATTAAAGCACCGGTTAGGTTTTCTTGTTAGAGGAAAATAAATTGCAAAGGATACCAAGTAGTTTAGTCGGTAGAAACTGAAACTGACAGGAAAAGGATCCAGATTCGATTCCGTGATGAATTACCTAGTTGTCGAGAGCCACCTATTGTTTTGGAAAACTTGAGGAGGTAAAATCAATCGCAGAGCAAATCAAGGAAATTTCAACGTAACAACTATCTAAGCATGCATCTTAATCTGTGCAATCTACATACGAAAATGTACAATCACACTTTCTTACACCCATCAAAACCCAGAAACATAGAAACTAAAAAAATGACATCATCTTAACTTACACTTAGAGATTTTTAAAAATCCACTTGCATTTTAAAACATGGAAAGCCCCGGCCATAGTACTTACAGAACAATTTGAATAAAGAATCAATCGCAAAATACTAAACAGATTTACTTGAGCATTTTCATCTCTCTGAAATAACACCCGGGTAACGCTCAATGAGAGAAAGGAATACAATATGGAGAAGTTAGACCTAATTGAGTTTTCTATATCAGAAAAAAATCAGACGCAAAAAGATATCAAATCATTTTCAAAGAACAAAGAGGCACAGTAATAATTTCTATGACTGTTCTTTAGATCATTTCTTCATGGAAGAGACTTATGATATTCAAATACTTATTTCATAAGATATGCAATTGATTTTATTTAGGTAGCAAACACACTTAATAGGAAGTTCAAACTGCATTTTCTCATATCTTTTCTAGACTTCTAGATAAAGGAATTTTAGGATAAAGTTTGTTTTATGAAGCTCTGTTGTTCGATTAACCGTGTTGTAAAATCGATTTGCCTTCGTAGTCATTAGGGGCGCCCTGCAGTAAATTCCATAAATTCTTTTTAAAATTATCACTGATTTTAGCATGGAGACCATAGAACAAAATGTGATAATCACTGAAGGTAGTAAGTAAAGTCTAATAGAACCAGGGAGAACTTTTGTTGAATCGTTGGGAAAACCGAGATCTATGTGTCGTTTGGACACAGTTACAAAGCAGAGTAAAGCGTTCAATGCATTCTTGTGTAGCCGGCAGCAACTGGAGGATTTCTGCCCTGGTAAGCGAACAAACTCAACACCTTTTCCACATGGCTGTGACAGAAGGTTATCAATCTCCTCGCTTGCTGGTTAATCCTCCTGGATTTCAGGCTGGCCTTGCAGATTTACCTGCCGCTTTATTCACCCTTCAAGTCCCGCACAAATGTAATCGTCTGGGCTAGATTTTGATTCTGATTGGACAAGATATCGCCTAGCTTGGGCGCTCCAAAACCAAGATATCGATAGGCGATAGCCGATAGGGAGTCCATAATTTGAGTGGCTTTGCTTGTTATTTCGAAAGCTAACAAAACTAGAAAGAGACGGCTTCATCGACATTCTTTGCTACACGTCTGCATCTGGTGAAATCTAAAGATTTTCTCAGTGCCAGAGGCTTTCTCGCTATTAGAATAGATATATACAAAATAGTCGGAGAAAATAAAAATGACCTTGTTGGTTAAATACAGTCCAATTTCATCATGGTATCATATGAAACTTTTTTTTTTTTTTTTATTCTTAGAAAGTTTGACTTATGCGATAAAAAAAGAAGATCCCTGTTTATACCTATTAAGATTTCCCATTCTCTTTCGGTTGGTTTAGAAAAATTATAGTTAGCTGCTATTCCAAAGGGTTTTATTTCGCACTACAGTATGTGTCTACTTTGAGAAAATTTTATCTCTCAATTATTTATGAAGAGCAAAATAAATCCTTAGAACTAAGCACACTCTTTTACGTATGATTATCTTTTAATCTTTATGATTGTGCGTTTTAACTATCGCAAATGGTTAGATATCAACAAGGTGGAATACCTTGTAAAAAAAAGAAGATATACAAACCAAATTGTTTGAGCAAACTGAATGGAACCAAAAGAGCTCTGAACCCTTTCGTCACATCATTTCACACTATAGTTCTACTTTCACCAGGTAGTGGACATGCGGTGGGGGGTGCGTGATGAGGCCACTGATGATCACATGACTACCAGGCTATGCATGCAGGAGATAGAGAACTGCCAACGCGTGTCCATGGGCCCAAACTTTATTGTGAGTACACGTTATGCACATATTCCCTAGAAACGTGAAGAGCTTACTTGCACAATTCAGAACAGCAATAACATTAATATAACAACTTAAGCAATAAAAAGATGAACTATTGTGTTTGGATATAATTTGACAGCTAGGTTTTTTTACTTCTATTATTCTAACACTTATGAATTTGCAAGAGGAAAGTAAGAAACTCTCTTAATATAAAGTTGTGCGAGTTGCTCTATGCATCGCCATTAAATTATTTAAAGACGTGCACATGATAATTACTCTGCAAGGGAGCACAATGCAACGATATTTTAACTCTTCCCATTTCGAACCTTTAGTCAAGAATCCCATCTTCTGGCCTCAATATTGAAATTATTTTTTAAAGATGCATTACATCTCAATTTGCTTTAGTCAAAATCAATGAATATTTGGACCAACGCGTGACTTATTTTCTTTCTCTCTCCAAGAAACCTGTAAAATTTTTTTCCCATTCTTTAACATCCCACTCTGTTTTAACAAAAACTTAAAGCTTTAAAATCAAATTTTTCCAAACCAAGATTAATGACGACAGCAATCCTGTAAGTGTAAAAAGGTAGCAACACAAGTCTGCTTTGTGAGCTATAGAGAGAATTACAAAAGCTCTGTTTCAAAAGCCAGAGAGAAACCGAGAACCTGGTAAAGACAGTCTTTTGTCTGTCTGTCTTCCTAAACCCTCTGTCTGTCTGCCTATCCTCTCTCTCTCTCTCTCTCTCTCTCTCTCTCTCTCTCTCTCTCTCTCTCTCTCTCTCTCTGTTTCTCGTGCATATTAATTTTGCATTTCTATCTGAACAAGTGTTATCGTCATCTTCGAAATTGCACACTTCCTCCGCACATTATATCGCGTCGGAAACGCATAAAATTTCAAAGGTCATAAAGCAGCGCCCCTATTCCCATCTTTTGCTGAAATATGAATGTACTGGATCTAAAAATTTGTATCTGTACATAGTTTGAATGAAAATGGTCGATGTTACTTGCAAAAGTAATGCACATAACCTTGCTGATCCAATAGAGAGACCTCAGAGTTAATATTTCGCAATTTAAGACTCAAGGCATAGCCGTTTTTAGTAAGAAGCTAAAAACATTGATGGTTAAGGATATCATGAACAATAACGCATAATTTCATGTATCCAAAGCATAAAGCAGCTTTATGGAATGCAATGTAAAATTTGACAGCGTTTCGAATGAATCGTGTTTACAAGAACGTTTGTGAATGAAACCCTCGGACCATTAATTCCGTGTGAACCCCTTTCCCTTCCTTCATTCCCGAGTGTAAAATGCTAAATTATATTTTGCATAACGACCAAATAAAAGTGATAATTTTCCTCATTAGATCTGTTGATAAAGGCCATGCTAGAGGATACGGTCACTTGTAACTGGGGCCTAAAAACCGGTCTCTCTTTCACCTGAAAGCACAAAATTTGTTAAGAACATTGTTAACATCATAGTAACATCAACTGAAACATCTCAGAGCCCATTATTGAATAATTGCTGGATCCCCTATCAATGGCAGTTAATGGACTGAGGGAAAATAATTGGTTTCTTTCATTTTAATTGCTTTAAGGAGGCATGAAACATGGTATTATGTGGTGCACGGAACAACCAATGATGTGGAACGCTTGTCAAATTACGTTTCATCGGTGCAAAAACGGGTTATATCCAGATGAGGATGTTATTTCGAAATGCTTTTAGGTTGCTTATATGAATGATTATCCATACTCTTCCATCCCAACACTACGATGACAATGTTCTTCAATTAAGACTTTTTTCCTGCATAAAAGGTTATTTGTAAAACATGAACTTGTCCCTTTCACCTTAAAAATCGAAGTGGTTACGATTTCGTGTTAGGCATAAAAGGTCGAAACCCAAATATAACTGCTTTTTTTTCTATTATTTAATCTCATTCGTTTTTCTACTCTTGCCTCTTTCTGTATACTTCGTCATGAATGCTGATGGTAAAGATGGGTATTATTTTGTTTTCTATTAGAGAGAGTTTTTTTGTTTGTCTAGAATTTTGAAATAAAATCTAAATCTTAGCATTATTCAAAGTTTTAATTGATTGTTCTTTAGTATAAAAAAAACAACATTTTGGATTGCGCATTGATATAAGCTTATATTTAGAGCAAATGTACTTGAGTATTAAATTTAGATTTACTTTTACTCTTGATATATATATATATATATATAAAGATATTGAGAAAGACGGAGGCACGGAGATAATTGAGAGATATTGACAGATGGAGTGAACGGTAAAAAATAGTATGCGTTATGGAGTAGCTGAAGAAAATTCTGGACAATCTTTTCTTTTCTTTTTTTTTTCGCCCATTTCTTTCACATGATACCTCTTTGTAAGGTTGCGTTATTGCTTTGGTTAAGGGCTTTGGTGACAAAATGAGAGGTTCGTCAGTTTCTATTATAGGCTGTAATATTGAAGCACTATATTTACGGTGGAGGATACAATGGCAGGGTTTACAGGACTTGTAACCATGCCCAACTACAAATTGGGTGCAAAGCTTTGTTGGGAGACGGGGGCAGGCTGGTTTAAGCGCTGGGGAAGCCGCCGGTACATTGCTCACTATCGAAACCGATTGGTAATCAATAGTTTCATAATTGCAATGTGGTAATTCATCTGTACTGTGGAACAAATCACGCAGACAATTGGGTCGCTGCAGAAATGAAATAGCGAGGCTAAGAAACTTCAAATGAGGTTTCAGTGTCTCTTGTTTAGCGCACATTTAACAAAAGGCATAGATTAATTCGGTAGAGAAAAGAAAACAAAAATTGTGAAGACCCATGTTAGTGAAATATTAGTTTCCTTTGGTGGTTAATGAAAATTCAATTGAGAAAAGAGAAACAGCGCAGTAACGGAAAGTTGACGCACGTTACTCTGTGTGTGAACGTCAGAGGGTAGGGCGAAAAAGGTAGGGAAGGGGCACTGCATAGTCCAAAGAAATAAGAGAGAGAGAGAGAAAGAGAGAGAGAGAGAGAGAGAGAGAGAGAGAGAGAGAGAGAGAGAGAGAGAGAGAGAGAGAGAGAGAGAGAGAGAGAGAGAGAAAGAGAGAGAGAATGCTTGCAATTTTTGCTAAAGCTTAACTACTGTCGTATCTTGTTCTTCAAATGGTTTTGAAGCTCAAGAGAAGAAGAAATCAAGGCGATTTTGAAAAAAAAAGGACCTTGCATCAATCTTATTCACAAAACAAAGAGAATAAAGGCAAAGGAAAGAAATCCAATTATTGTGTCCTCTGATGTTCTCCTAATAATGGGCCAGCCCGTAGTCAACGATAAAGAAAAGCCTCTCTCATGTGTGGGTACAGGAGGTCAAACAATTAGTATTGATTTGCTGAGCATAGGCCTGTGAATAAAAGCTGCTTCACTGACGCCCAATAAGTGGGGACGATGCTATTTTAGATTAAAGAAATGGTCGAATGGCAATTTTGCCTATGGGTAGTTCAGTTAGGGTATTTCATTTTCAAAATTTTGTGACGATAGATTCAATTAGGAAAATACGTCATACATGATACAATACGATTACCTATTTAAACTGTTTCTATTCAAATGTTGCAACGATATACCTATTTTTTCATGATAGAGTATTTATTAAATCCACATTGAAAAGGTTTTTGTTTTCTGATTCATTCCTATTTTTGTCTTTAAACATTGAAACAAAACAACTGTCCACCATCAATGATGTTGTGGATAGTTTATAATAATTCCTTCAAGGACTGCCTTTTTTTCACAGTTGCGAGATATTTTAGACTTGTGAAAGAAAGTGGGTTTGAAAGTTGTTTTAAGAATGATATGTATTATAAATTAATGTTAACTCTTGCAACCGAAAGCCATGTGTTTAGATGCATAATACAGAAAATAAGAAATCCACATGCACTGATCTTGCCAAAAAGTTTGTCCTATTTGTTACACGCCGTCATAGAATACCTGCAGGAACTAGAGGAACTGGGCCCTGAGCAGTCATTCACTCGGTCAAAAAAATACCTGCAGGAACTAGAAGTACTGGCCCCTGAGCAGTCATTCACTGGGTCATAAAATACTTATTAAACTATTTAAGATAGATGGTCTGTTAGCATTGTGGTTCAGATGTCTCAGTAAAATGTCTCAGGTTTTGAATTGTTATAAGTAAGCTTGGAAAAACAGGGAACGAAAAAAAACAACCAGAAATGAAACTTAACAAAATGTTCAGTATAAAACGATAATGTCGCGCAATGTTTTGCTCAGGCTTTTAAGGATCAAATCTGACATGTCGTTGGGAACTCGAGGCCTAAACAAGATGTCGGTTCCTAAGCTTTTAATCAATACTGATTCAAATATGGCAATTTGATCTCAGGCAACATTGATGTCAATAATCTGTGCTGCCGTTCGGAAAGCAACCGCCTCTGCATTTGTTTTAGGTATTATGTTGCCACTCACCGGGCCAATGACATTATTAATATTTTCCCTCTTTGTAGGGCGGGCCAAAAGCTTAGTGGCAACCCTGAGAGCTGAAACGTTACGAGAAATTCTGACTGAATTGGTTGAAATTACTGAATTAATTGGGGTGAAGCAGCTCACAGGATTCAGAGTTTATCGCTCAGCAAGCGTTCATGAGATGGACTAATCTATCATCTTAACTTTGTATCTGTCTGTCTGACTAAGCATCTCTGTTACTGTCTCTGTCTTTGTTTTTGTCTCTCTAACTCTTCTCCTCTCTTCCAACCCCTCCTTTCTCTCTGTCTCACACTTTTACTGCACACACCAACCCTCCACGGTAAGCCAGTGTGTAAAGCGAGGAAAATAAATTGAATTTCCTGACCTGAGTTTGCCAGTTAATCTCAGGTTCGATTCTTGTTTGACAGAAAATGGGACGTGTCAAAATCCGTAACTCGTCGCTATAGAACCATTAAGCTGCCTCTCTTAATAATCGCGTCGACATAAATGTCAATAAAAATCATGATCATGTTGACAGCTTTCTGGCTTCTTTTCTTTAAGTTTCAAAACTGTTTCTTTAAGGTTTTCGTATTATTACTCGCGATTTCAATATTTCAACTAACACATTTCTGTTTGGTAAAATGACGGGAATGTTACAATAACGTTATACTGTAGCGAAGCTGGAAAATTATAATAAGAACAGTACAGGTGGAGTATTTAATGCTCATTTAGAAAAAGAAGAAACTTACAAAATAAACGAAATGATTATTTGATAACCTTTTCTCTGGAAAAAGGTAATCTGAAACTATCTCCACCCGCTCTCTTCTCCCCACCCCCCCCCCCCCCAAAAAAAAAAAAAAAAAAAAAAAAACCAAAAAAAAAAACCCCCAAACAAACCAACAAAAAAAAAAAAAGCAACAAAAAACAAATAGACACACACACAATCCCCCCCCCCCCTTCCACAAAAAAAAAACAGCAACAAACAAACAAAACCAAAAACAACCAAAAACAAAAAAGAAAGCCACAAAACCCCCCCCCCCCCCCCCCCCCCCCCAAAGAACACATGATTAAAAAAGAAACATTACAAAATGATCAAAACTAAAGACAAAATGTTGAGCAATCAGAAAAAAGCTCAATGTAAGAAAACTAAAAATTTCCAAATCAATAACAGTCCGCCTTCTAACCCCCCCCCCCCCCCCCTTCTCCCATTAAATACCAATACGTGGCAAAAACAACAAAGAAGGCTGATCGTATAGCAAAGGTAATGAGTTATTCTCTTTTAAAAAAAAACAAAACAAAGGCAACTTCTAGAAAAAGCTTAGCTGCGAATAAAGTCCTAGTTAATTTTTTTTTATTATTATTTTCTGCACAACTAACTGGAGACCATTTAAATACTGTCTTACGATCTAACGCTTAGCAAGATAACAAAGCTATCGTGTTGCAAGGGATGGAGCAAAGAGGATGAATCGAATTACATGCCCTTTAAACAAAAAAGTTGCTAATTTAGCTCCACTTTTACTCTGTCACCTCATATATTTCTACCTTCCTCTCACTCTTTCTCCACACACAAACACAGTCATACTCAAACATTTTTTTTAACCATTTTTGGCATTGTTTTCACATTCATCCTTTCACATTTTTTGACAATCACGCCAGCCCTGGATCGATAGCTCTATAATGGCAGCTGGAAAAGCTGGCGTGATCGCATCTTATTTTCACTCACCTCAATTTTACGGCAATAAGGAAGGATCCGGAAGCATTTCCTTTATTGGGCAATGATGTTAAAAGGGATATCTAGTTCTGAGAGAAACATGAGAAGAAGATAGGGATGAGAAGATATTGTTGCGGAAAGAGTAAGAAAGAGATGGAAGGGGAAACGGAAATAAGGGAGAGTAAGGAAAAAGAGAGAAAGAGAGAGTCAGAGAAAGAGATAGATAGAGAGAGAGAGAAAAGAGAGGGGGGGGGGGCAGCAGTCAGGGAAGGTGGAGATATGGAAATGTGCATGCAATGAGAGAGAGAGAGAGAGAGAGAGAGAGAGTGAGAGAGAAGGGAGAAAGGATAGAGAAAGAGGAAAAAAGAGAGAAAACAAGCAGAGAAATAACGAAACAAACGGACAGAAACTCGAATAAGTTGATACAAGCACAGAGAGAGAAAGAGAGAGAGAGAGAGAGAGAGAGAGAGAGAGAGAGAGAGAGAGAGAGAGAGAGAGAGAGAGAGAGAGAGAGAGAGAGAGAGAGAGAGAGAGAGAGAGAAAGAGAGAGAGAAAGAGAGAGAGAGAGAGAGAGAGAGAGAGAGAGAGAGAGAGAGAGAGAGAGAGAGAGAGAGAGAGAGAGAGAGAGAGAGAGAGAGAGAGAGAGAGAGAGAGAGAGAGAGAGAGAGAGAGAGAGAGAGAGAGAGAGAGAGGAAGAAAGAAACAATGGGGGCACAATAGTAGGATAGATATATTGAGGAAATTTCACTATTTTCTTATGTATTCTAATTATCACTTGCTTCTGTATATGAATTCACATGGTACATTTGGTTTCCTTTTAAGTTCATTCTCTTTCCGAAACAAAACTCTATATTTCAACTTTTTCCATCTCCAGAATATGCTTCATTCTCTCCTT
>JAWDGP010000260.1:1265000-1322500 GCA_033675545.1 Elysia crispata
TTATTATTATTATTAATTTTAATATTATTATTATTATTATTACTACTACTACTATTATTATTATTATTATTATTATTATTATTATTATTATTATTATTATTATTATTATTATTATTATTATTATTATTATTATTATTATTATTATTATTGTTATTAGTATTTATGTGCCCATATCAAATTCCACCTTCTTTTTCTAAGCTTTTGCGTCTGTTTTATGTTTCTTTAGTCTTATGACTGTTTTTTTTAATCTTCTATTGCAGAGAATGTTGTTATGTCTTTAAGGTTTTTTGTGTACGCATTTTACAATCGAAATGAGTTTGACAAATGAAAAGGCTATGTCTTATAGATGGAAGTTCCTAGGTGCCTCCATTTGTCAATCCGTGTGGAGTTATATCTGAACATCATGTTTTTTCTTAATATGTCATAAATGTGGGACCAATAACAACAACAAAAAAACTTTTCTGGATTAATGTTTGTATCAGCGTTGGACTAGAGTTTAGGCTAATCTCTTGGGGTCAAAGATATGGAAGACTGAAGAGCCTTAGTTCGTTACATTTATTCTAGACCTCCATCTAGAATCTAGTCTAGGGTTAGGCTTTGGGTTAGATTTTGGATCGAAAAATCTCTCACCATGTGCACCCATAATATGTTTTAAACTCGGCTTTTCTTTGTAAGTTTGAAAGCTGTCTAGCCTGTAGTTTAGATGTCCTACTTTTGGAGGCTGCCTAACCTCTACCCTTATAGATATATTCTTTCATTTTTAATGTTTTATCCTCTGATTGATCCATCATCTTTAAGCGTCACCAAAGTCTGATGATGAACGACCAGAATGCTTGGTGGGATACGTTCAACAAGTTAACCAAGATCATTCGCAAGTCGGCACAGGTACTCTTCATCACCAAGAAAATAGACCGAGAGCAGATGCACAACTTCTTTATGTCAGGTGAGAGAGAGACAGACAGACAGACAAAAAGCAGTCAGGTAAACTAAGTGACAGGGAGCAAAATCAGAAGTAGCCATTTTAAACTTTTGGTACTCGAGTTTCCAATACCCTTCAAAGAAATAATTTCAGGAAGTTTACATTTTACTGAAGACCTTTTACTTATCCAGGCTTCTCCTTTTATCTTACTCTCACCTAAGCGTTTGACCACAGTGTCTTCACACAATGTAAAACAAAATTATCTGTGATACGCTGTTTAGAGAAACATTTTCTTAACTTTTAAAACCTTGAAACTTGGAATCCAACCGACCGGTTATGACTCATACATTATTTAATAATTTTACGTCTCATAGATTTTCTATTTAAATGACAAGAGTCACCTAAAAAGTGCACTGTGAAAAAAAATTACAACTCTTGAAAATGATCTGCAAAATATGTTGTAAATATGTCTCTTTGTAGGCCAAATTAGTTTTAATTAAACTTCAGTTTGGTTAAGAAATAAATCCAGATCTTTAAAGAGTTTTTATTTTATTTTACTGTTCAAAGCTAGATATTTATCTAGATTTGATAAAAGTATCTCAGAAATGAATTTAAGTAGCGAGAATTGTAAAACTATCTTTCTACACTTATTTGACTCCGGAAGAGCACCCTCGAACAGCTTAAGGAATGTAGAATTGCCTACAGAATCTTTGTCTACTCGTTCGTAAAATACTACCTATTAGCATTACTATTCGGACTATTATCACGTTATTATTTCTAGTTTAAGTGGATTAAGTGGATATCTGGAACAGCCATATCTAAAAATCTAGATCTGAATCGACTTGTCAAGTCTTACGTCATACTGCTGGATTCGAGCTTCTGTCGAGTTCCAGTGCTTGCAGAGCTTGTTTGAGAGACCGTGAGAATTTTTTTGTGCGTGTACCAGTAACGCACTGTATATTAAACCAAACATAACAAAATAGAAAAATGACTGTTAGGGTTATACGTGCCTTTTTCAATTCAATAAACTTTTTCTTTGATAAATTTCCCAACCTTGCTCTTCGTGACCATTCAGTTCAGATAGGATGAAAATCTCACAATGTGGTGTACCTTTACTATGTAAGACATGGGAACCGCGGCGTTATGATTAATGTGAATATACCAGAAGCCGGATCAAATCTGATGGAAAGTTTTCCATGAGACCAGAATCCCCTCTTGTTATTCTTCCTCTTCTTTTGCGTGTTTTTGAAATTGGTTAATAAAACCGTTGATAGTATAATCCCATCTCAACTGAATGGTTATGAAGTTACAGTCCAATGGAGTGATCTCCTCATCTTCCTCCATTCTCTAGTCTCCAGTGGTACTTATCCTCAGCATAACTAAATACCGTTCGCTTTTCCTTCTTTAAGGCATTTTAGAATACATGTACTTTCAGAGGAAAAAGTAAGTTAACTTAAATCAAGAATAAACTATTTATGGAAATAAATATTGTGTTTATCATTAAAAGAACGTTTCATAGCTTTCGAGCGATATTTCGTCTTCTTAAATGAGAGTTGTGTTAAAATGATTTGGACAGGTTTTCAAAGATTAAGCCTTTAAAAAATCTTGTTAACTACTTTCGCTGTTAGGCTAACCTGTTCTTATTTTATGTGTTTTAGTAACTCCGACTTCAGGTTATAAAGATCTGAGTACCGGCTAGTTCCCGGTTCACAATGATGAAATTTCCAATTTTGCAATGTACTTAAATTTCCGAATTCTTTATAACATACTTATTTACTTTTCATAGTCTAGTTTGAGTTATTATTTTAAAATTTTGATTATCTCATTCATTTACATGATGTGCATCTGAGTTCTTAGAATTCACGTTATATATAGACTATCTTTGGTTTGCTAGGTATTTATAAAGATGATTTGGAGTTGGTTAAGGAATTTAATGGATCTAGAATCAGGTAGAACTAAAAAAAAAATAAACATCTTTTTACTCATAAAAACGCGAACCCAGTTATGCTCGGCTCTTTTTAATAAAAAAAAGTTTTCGTTAATGCATGCAGTAATGACTTAAGCACTCAAGAATCTAAAGCACTGAAGCTAGCGCACAAGCTCAAGATGTCCAAGCCAAAAGAAGAGTTGAATAAAACACGCGTAAATAATGTAAAAGAAGAAAAATATAAAGATATTTTTAAAATATAAAAGTTTACTTCTCTAATGATGATACACTGTTTCATCTAATATAAAAGAACTGTATTGTTCAGGTCCAATGACCTCAGCACACTTTTTGGAGAGATAAATTTGATTCTTTCAACGTGGCTTGAACTGATGATTTATGTACCTATATAATAATAAAAAAATGTTGATACACAAAAACCTGCTACATATGTCTCTCAGATAGATATACCCCAAATAAATTGTGTAAATGAAAATATCAACTCGTAATACAGATCAATAAGTCTAGCAATGCCAATAGCTCAGTTATTAGCGAAGACAACTTAACAATATTGTGCACTTTACTGAGATGGAAGTCTAGGAAAAAACTAAACTTCCGCTTAAGCCTTATGTATTTCGCTAAAATGCTGTCATTTAGCTACAGCTAGCTTCTTTGTGCTAGAAGTGCTTTAGGTCTTGTGTATTACTATAAAAGGAAACAAAGACCAAAGCTATAGCTTTCAGAAATATTGCATTTTACAATTGTAAAATGACGAGTGTTTTGCTCCAAACATTGAGACTGCTGGTAAACCATCTTTTTCTATGATAATTAAAGAACCATAGATATTTTGGATAAAAAAACCTAACATTGTAGCAACCATGGGCAGACACTAACTGGAGAGTTCTCTGTAACACAATAGAGAGCACCGCCTTGCTTAGGACGAGGCAAAATATTAGATTCAAAATAATTTGTATTAAACCCATTCTAGCTCCACTCATTTCCCGAACAAAGCACATTTTATGGCTCATACATTAAAGAACTCGAGATGCGTTTATATACAATTAAAGGGAGATGAAGATAAAAGAACTAAGTGAAGTCGAAGAACAAGTAGGAAATGAGAGAGAGAGAGAGAGAAAGAGAGAGAGAGAGAGAGAGAGAGAGAGAGAGAGAGAGAGAGAGAGAGAGAGAGAGAGAGAGAGAGAGAGAGAGAAAGAGAGTAACAACGAGAAGAACAAAAACAATAACAACAACAACAACAACAACAACAACAACAACAATAACAACAGTGTTTCAATTATAATAATAATGATGATGATGATGATGATGATGATGATGATGATGATGATGATGATGATGATGATGATAATGATGATGATAATAACAATAACAATAATAATAATAATAATAATAATAATAATAATAATAATAATAATAATAATAATAATAATAATAATAATAATAATAATAATAATAATAATAATAATAATAATAATAATAATAATAATAATAATAATAATAAATTGAGCAATAAAAATATCATACCACTACCACCACCGCCACCACTTCCTCTACCACTTCTATTTTTACTACTACTGACTAGTCTAGTTCCAATATTGAGTATGCTTGTTATTTTCCTATTTTTTTTTATTACCATTTGATAATACCAGTTTTACTTTTTCAGTGATCATTTAAAATTCTTTTTAACTCCATGCTTACTATATCGCTGCGATGATAATCCAAGCCCTCACTACATTATAATTGTCTACTTTGAACTTCAGTTACTGAACGTGAAGTGGAGCATGGCATCCTCAAAGCGAACGATGTTGACGAGCACTGCCTTGCATACATTCGTGACATCAGCAACATGAACACAACATTACTGAGAATCGCCAGCAAGTTTGTGGATTTCGCTGCTCGAAGGTGTTTCGGCTTATCTTCGTAAACTCGTTATTAAATTCAGAATATTTTTTTTTGACATAGAGCGCTCTCTTTGTCTCAATGTCCACATTTAATTATCGCCAAACCAGTTTCTTTTACATTGATTTAAATTAAAAGAAGACGGCCTTGTTTATAATAAGTCATTACAAGCAGAAACATTTGTAATGTCAATATTGACAAGTAATAAAAAATCCGCTTCAACACTTAATGTCAGGATCAGTATAGGTAGGGAAAATGAGAAACCAATCAAGCACCATGGTCTCATATGTCGAAGACACTTTATATCGATTTTCTTTTCTCTAAAGTACGATTCCTGCTAGGGATAAAGCAAAATTAAGTATGCTTCCTTTTTTATATGGATCAAGGTTTGTTTTGAACTTAATGCTACGGGTACTGTTCACATTTTTCTTCTCAAGTGTTGACAATGAGGCACAGAAACTGCTGAAGATTCTTCGCGACGAGAAGTTGCCAAAAAAGATGCCGACCAGCAATACGGCCCGCTTCACAGTTGACTGGAGCGGCAAGGAAGGCATTGACGAGGTTCTACACAAGGTGCGATAGAATGAAGAATTTCTTCTACGTGCAGCTGATAATTTCGTCAATTCAAATTACGCTTAAAATATTTTATTCAGGAGAAAAAGCACTATCATCACCAACTATACAAAAATTAAAGATCTATTTATGATACAAAATCCTTGATTTCATAAAAGCATAAGTGAGTAGTATTTCTGTTAGGGGTTCTAGATTCCCTCTCTTCTAAAAGAATTTAAGCGCGGTTTTGAAACTCCGTCTAGTGGTATATACTGGGCATCACGTACTCACACCAAACACGTAATAAGATCATACGGCAACAATAACAACGCTCGACACATTTCTTTAATTTAAGTTAAACAAAGCAAAAAGCAAATTGTATGAATTTAAAGAAAGTATTATCCATTTCACTCCAGGAATATTTTGAAACGTTCTGCACTCATTTCTACGAGAATGTGACGCGCCTGGTGGATAACGCTATGGCCAAGCATGAGCGGCTGGCCAGCGATCCTATCTATCTGGAACCTTTACAACATCTGCACGCCTGTAACAGATACTGCAAGGCTTTTCAGGTATCTGTACATCTTTTCTCCTTCTTAGTGGCCCTTGGTGGTGGTGAAGTTTTCACCTTTCCATGCAGCATGTTTTAGTTCTTTTCTATGTTCGCTTCTTTTTCGTTTGATTTAAAGAGTGTAATTATTTCCTTACTGCACCATTTAAAGAGTGTAATTATTTCCTTACTGCACCATTTAAAGAGTGTAATTATTTCCTTACTGCACCATTTAAAGAGTGTAATTATTTCCTTACTGCACCATTTAAAGAGTGTAATTATTTCCTTACTGCACCATTTAAAGAGTGTAATTATTTCCTTACTGCACCATTTAAAGAGTGTAATTATTTCCTTACTGCACCATTTAAAGAGTGTAATTATTTCCTTACTGCACCATTTTACTTTATCATTTTTAGTACATTGTGCCTCAAAATAAGATTTTCATTGATTGGGGCGCAAAGCGTACGATTTACTTCACTATCTTTATTTCTGCTCATTATTCTTTGAATTGTGTTGTTATTCGAGCGTCTTTAAAGTAATTAGTATTTAGACAAGCTGCTTTACAGTGATATCCTCTTCTTGGCATGTCAATCTTTCATTAAATAATTATTCTTCATTAATTTAATTTCAAGGTGGTGTACATGCATTTCTTGGGCTGAGTCTAGAACAGTTCTTTTTCACTTCACTGCTTTCTTGAGGACTTAGAACCATGTCAGTCTCAGGCCATCCAGACTTAAGTAGTGCCGCCGTGTTAACACCTTAAGAGTTTACCATCAGCTTTTTTTCTAGGGTCGAGAGGATGTGGTGGACAAAATCAAGGAGTACGTTCTCGGTGACAATCATCTCCCTTTGGTCCTCCATGGTCAGAGTGGATGCGGCAAGACTTCTTTGATGGCCAAAGCAGCCAGTCAGGTTTGTAGCAAGCACCTACTTAATTTATCGCACTAGTTGTATCTTTACTGGATCACGACTCACCAACAAGATTCCCTCTAGCCTCTTGCACTTAAATATTTAAAAAAAATGGTACCTGATGTTGAAAAATGCAAATATTTAAAAATTCATTATCATGCAGCTTTAATTATACAGGATAAGCTGATATGCCATGTATCCTCGAAAATTTGTCGACTAACTGTTATTTATATAATCCCTTTGTACGTAAAAAAAGAATTAAAAATAAATCAAATCTTTAGGATTTTGCCCTTGATTTCCAATATCACTTAACATCATATTCAGCTCGAACTTAGCGTGAAGAATCCTGACTAAATCAAGTATAATTTCGACTTGATTTGTTTCAGGCGCCTTTAAAAATGATCTTCATAGCACCCCACACAATTTCTTTGAAAGAGAAGCAATACATTTTCAATCTTTCTCTTGAAATAAGTTTGTGCGATTCTTATCTATTAACCAAGCAGCAAGATTGTTGAAGAGTAGCCTAACTCCCCCTTCTTGATTTCGTTTATACAGTTTATCTCTTTTCTTATCTTCATACGCTTGCTCTGAGATCAATAGAAGAATGGTGTCATATCGAATTAAACAACTTTTTTCAATGAGTCGCCTGATTCAGACAAGTGTCCTTAGAGCTGTAGAGAGCCACACATATTCTTGTGAAACTCTTAAAAAGTGCCCATGATACAGTTTTGAAACCCTCTCGTTCGGTTTATCCATCTATACATTTCCTTTCTTCTCCATCATTTAATTTTTTAAAATCCAGGTGGTAACGTCTTGGTTTAGTGGTCGTCCAGTGGTGATGGCCTTAAGATTCCTAGGAACAACCCCTGGAAGTTCTACAATCATACCACTCCTGACTTCCTACTGCCAGCACCTGAGTGTCATGTACAACCAACCTCTGGAGGACATTCCTGATGAATTAGCTCCCTTGACGCAGTACTTCAAGAAACTTATCAATCTTGCATCGGAGGAACAGCCCCTGGTCTTGTTCTTTGACTCTCTAGACCAACTTTCAGGATCTGACGGCGCTCACAACCTGACATGGATGCCTATTATGCTGCCTCCGCACGTCAAGGTTATCATCTCTGTCCTGCCAAACTACTACGGACTGTTAGATCTACTTAAGACCATGATAGAAATGCCAGACTCTTTTATCGAGATCCTACCTTTAGGGCAAAATCTTGGTGGGGAAATAATTCGAGCCTGGTTACAAAAATCAAACAAAGCCGTGACAGATCATCAGTGGAAGATTGTCAATGAGGCAATAACCAAGTGCAATCTGCCTCTCTTTGTGAAGCTTACTTTTGATGAGATTTGTCGATGGCGCTCTTACACAAAGCCAGCTCTCACCACGTTAGCCTTTACGATTCACGACTGCATTATGTTGCTGTACGAGAGGATAGAACTGCAACACGGCAAGACGCTTGTCTCACATGCATTAGGCTACATCACAGCATCAAAAAGCGGCATCTCTGAGCCAGAGCTTGAGGATCTCATTTCCTTAGATGACAAGGTTCTGAACGACATTTACCAGTACCATCTGCCACCAGTTCGACGCATTCCTCCTTTGCTGTGGACAAGGATCCGAAACGATCTTCCCGGTTATCTGAGCGAGCGGGAAGCAGATGGCGTCAACGTCATAAACTGGTACCACAGGCAATTCATCGATGCTGCCAAAGAACGTTATTTCAAAAATCTCAACTTTGCAAGTGCAATACATTCCAACACCGCTGAGTATTTCTTAGGGACATACGGAGGAGGAATTCCGAAACCCTTTGAGTATTCCGATCTACAGAGACAAAGATTCTCTCTCGACGGTAAACAAGGCTCAGAGGACAGAAAAGTTCCCCCACAACCGCTAGAGTTCACAGACTCTAATGGGAAGGTGATACGCCACAACCTACGGAAACTGAGTGAAATGCCTTATCACCTCATCCGATCACATCGTTATGAAGACCTTTACGACCGTGTGATCTTCAACTACAATTGGTTGCACGCGAAGCTTTCGTCTATGCCCCTTCAATCTGTTATTGCAGACTTTGAGGATCTCCTGCAGCACGTTTTTGACAAAGACGTGCGTGTCATTGCCGATGCAATTCGTTTGTCAAGCTCTATCCTGAGCCACTACCCCGACAATCTGGCTTCACAAATCACTGGAAGACTGCTTCCCTACTATAGTCAGAACCCTAAGATCAGAGGTCTAATACAGCAGTGTGACACCGATGGTCTTCGACATTGTGCACTTGTCTCAGCCTATCACTGCCTTCACACACCCAGTGGGCCGTTGCAATACTCTCTTGAGGGACACATGTTTGCGCCATTTGGTATAGGTACACCTACCGATGGAAAACATTTGGTCTCTGTGTCCAACAAGATCATAATGTGGGATCTCTCAACAGGTGAAGTATCGAGGAATATTGCGCCGGGAATTGAGGGTATTATGCAAAATTTGAACATTTCTCCAAACGGAAAGTTTGCAGTCAGCTACACTAACAACAACCAGGTAGTCGTTTGTGCGATCAATACAGGAGAGTTTAAAGTCATTTCCCCTAAACTTTCTAGCAAATCGAAGGAAATAAAAGGCACAAGCATCTCCGACACTAACATTGCGATATGGACTGATGAGTCGTGGATGTTGTACAATATTGACGGGACATACATCAATGAGTTCAAATCAGAGCTAAAAATGCCCGTTCTTAGTGTCGAATTGGATCCACAGAGCCCAGGTGTTCACCAGATGATCGTCAAGAGCGGGACGGATGCCGATACTGAAATGGCCCTTGAAGCACATGATCAATCCATTAAACCATTTGAGTTTCACAGTGCTATCGTGATTAACAAGACAAAAACAGTTCTATACACTTGTATAGAGATAAGTGATAATGCTGTTGTGGTCTACAAACGTGCTAGTGACGTGTGGAAATATGATCGAACTCTTGGAGAAAACACAGAAATCGTATTTGCATTTACTCTATCAGAGGA
The DNA here is from genome assembly GCA_033675545.1 of Elysia crispata. Lineage (NCBI taxonomy): Eukaryota > Metazoa > Mollusca > Gastropoda > Plakobranchidae > Elysia > Elysia crispata. The sequence continues at coordinate 1,274,793 of JAWDGP010000260.1, forward strand.
TGAAGCTTACTTGGTTGGCACCGTGGCTCTTGGCTACAGGCTTTATGACCTCCATACGGACGTCATGCGCGAGCTCAAGCTGCCGCACGGCACTCGCAACATTCCAACCAAAAACCAATTGACCAGCTTAGTAGTCTTTACAAAGGGAAATCAGTTTGTGGTTGCTGGCGTTAGGAAAAACCTCTACGTTTGGGATGTCAAACAAGGTAACATGGTGAAAACTTTAGATGCTCATTTTGGCAGAATTTGTGCTCTCACTTCAGTTTCGGCTGGTCGAAATGCCATAATCTCTTCATCAATGGACAAAACAATCAAAGTTTGGAATTTTGACAAGATCTTGGAAGAGGTCCACCCTATTGACAGATTAGAGCGTCCTATCGAGACCATACACCTGGCATCTGAGTCTCCATTGTGTGCAACTACAACTAGAAATACGGTCGCCATTTGGAATTTGGAGACAGGGAGGCTTGTGAAAACCTTTGTTGGAAATGCTCGTAGTTCCATTGTCTCTCATGCAGTTATCACAGCAGACGGTGACTATGTGGTGAGTGCCGAATCTCCAAAAGTATTGATTTGGGAGCTCTCAAACGATACACCTATGGTTGAACTTACAGCTGGAGATGTACAACAGGTTCTTCTGTGCGAGGAGGACACAAAGTGCATCGTTGGCTCTTCATTACCTGCTGGAAAAGCCCAATGTTTCTGCTTCACAGTTCCAGAGGGCCAAGAGGTTTATAAATTTGAATACAACGTCAAGAAATATAGAAGTCCAGTAATCACCAAGGACTGTATCTTTCTGGCTGTCCCAGCTGCGGAAAAAAGCGGAGATGTTGTCAGTGTTTACCATGCTAAAACTGGTGCTCGCATGTATAATATTCACCTCAAATACCAAAATTACATTGAGTACTCACATCTTGTTGCCATGCCACACGATTCTAACTGGATTGCCGTTATCGATCCAGAAAAAGGAAACATTCTTGACCTCAAGAAGAAAGCCCTAGTTCGCTCAGTACCGAGGTGGAATGGTAATGCCATGCAGGAGGGGAAAATTGGTTTGTATGCACCCACAAGAGGAGGTCTAGAGCTCATCAACCTAAAGACAACCAAGACAACCAAAGTTCTCATCCCTAAAGTTGCAGAGGGAGTGTTCCAAGTTACAGCTTTTTTTACAGAGAGTGACAAGCACGTTGTTTACTACCATTCCAGGCACCGGACCGTCCGTGTGTTCCGCATATCCGACGGCAAAATGATTGCCAACTACAAAACCAGTGCTGAAGTTAAGGCTATTGCGGGAAACGAGCAAGGCAATTACATTGTAATCGGCTGTTTAGACGGCAGCCTTACGACACTTGCTATCGCTGATCCTGAGGAAGAAACTTCTCAAGAGATGCTTGAGTCTCTACCAAGTCGGCGCCTTAATCGCCGCCTCTCCACCAAGGAATCCGGAGAGGTTGAGGAGGAAGGAGACGTTCTCAATGCCAAGAACCCCATGGGGACGGCATTGCAGGTCGCCAGGTTTGTGGCCAAGGCTAGGGGCATTCAGAAGTCACGTGCCTGCGTGATATCCTAGCTTAAAGCTGAATGTAAATAGTATCTGCATCATGAGACTATATTTACGTTTGAGTTTGATTTCATTTTTGTCCTTCTCGTCTCTCTTTCTACCTTCCTCACCTTCCCTCCCTCCCCTCTCTCTCTCTCTCTCTCTCTCTCTCTCTCTCTCTCTCTCTCTCTCCAATCTCTCTTACTCATGCTCTGCTATCTATCCGTCTGTCTCTCTCTACAATCTCAATTATGAATATTGGTAATAATTACACCATCCATCTGCTTGTGTTATGATTACTAATTCTTTTCAGCTTTTCGACATAACGCCGCCATCTTTGTAAACTTATACCTATAACTGTATATTTCAATGAAAAAATTGTTCAAACTATGCAAATGTACAAAGCAATGTAAATGCTGTCGCCTTGATAAGTATGTGTTATAAATATATAATCATAGGCTTTACCTACTGTGCAAATATTTCCGTTGCAAACAAAATAAGTGCGTTACTAAATCACATTGTGAACCCACACGTTGTGCCTCCCTAAATACCGTCCTAACAGCACCTCAGCATTTTGCTAACTGCTTTTAAGAGCGTGATCGTGAATAACGCAATTGTTTTGGAATGAAATGATACCAGTGAAATGCATTTAAGGGACGAAATTTGCTGTTCATATCTTTTATATTTTGTATTTCTCTTTGCAACAGCAACCCCTAACTGACCAAGTTTGACTTTTCTTGCCAAGAGGATTAACCCCACACTGCAACATAGTGTGAAAGCGTGTCGCATTTAAATCCCTTGAAGTCTGATCGTGGACGCTTCACTGTCTCTGTTCACTGACTCAACATCTTCTCAGCTCCAAGCCTCCAAGCCACCCGCTTTCTACGACTCCTGAGTTTTAGTGTTTAGGTCAACAGGCGCAGAAAAGTATTTGTTTTACAGTAATGCTTCTGTGTCTTTGACTCCCCGCTTAAAATAATGTGCAGTCCTATTGTGTCTTAATGTACCGGTCGTAGATATTTGTCTTAACTGTAGATAGTATGATGTTTAGCGAAAGTTTTCATTTCTTGCTTAACTGTCTACTTTAATTTCTGGATATGGTGGCTTGCTTTTTTCCGTTTCTATTTCCTTCTCATTACTTCACCTGGTACCATTTTCCATAAGACTTTGTAATAAGCGAGTGAAAAAATAACATTAACATCACTTTTGAAATTTGGGTGTAACTTTAAACCCAACATTAACATTGTTCGGTTGAATGATTCCTTCTTCAAGTTCTTGTATCAATATTCAAGTACGAGTTGTGGCATCATCTCACGCACAATAACTACGCGTTTTTGCTTACGATTGCTATTATGGTCACTCGGTTACTCATCCAATATTTGGCTTTAATTTTCCTCTACATATATTCATGATTCCATCTAAAGATTATATTGGTCTGCATATTTAAAATAATAATGTTTTTAATTTCACATTGTGACACGCCGTTAAAGTTTTTCCAGAAAAGTTGTGATATAAGTTATTTTTTTTAAATCTATGTAGTTTTCGATCTTGTAGGTTGACCAGGCGTCTAATAAATATATATAAAAAAATGAGGTAAAATAACGACATCCCATGAATTCAAAAGTGCTTTATTTTCAAGTCAGAGGTGCAAAACATTTGCACATTTTTTTTAAAAAGCGATATGCCTGATACTATCTTAACAGTTTTCTAGCATATTTCAGACACTAAACCGACGGCAGCAAGAACTTGGAACAAGGGCGCAAAATATGAGACATAAAAAAATTTTATTTCTAGGCGCATGTCTTCAGTTCGACTTTGCGATGATATTACTGTCGCGTTTTCATCCATTATCGTTCTAAATTTGCATAACCCGTCGACTTATTGTCTCTAAAACATTCCCTTTTCATGATCATAATAAAATCTTATTTACTATCCTATAGCGTTCAACATATGCAAGGGTTAGGCCTTCTGTAAATTATAATATGTCTTTTCAAAATGCTATAAATGACTCCATATGAAATATGCCTGGCTCTCGATGTGTCTGAAGACTTGCTTAAAAATATAATATATATAATTATATATTTATGTATACACAGATGTACAACACGTTTTTTTTTTTTCAAATCTAAAGTTGCAAGGATTGATTCAAACACTTGATGACAGGATGATAATTCTAGTTGGGAGCTTCTCCTAATGCAAGATTGAATGTCCACACCTTTTGCTGGACGAATGCAGCGATCTGCAAACTACGTTTATGTACAGGGTTTTATTTGAGACAGGAATTTCCTATTTACTTTTAGCTTTCGATAAGGAGAGGCAAAAGTATGAAATAGAAGAGGATAAGGAGGAGGAGGAGGAGGAGAGAGAGAAAAATAGAGAGAGACAGAAAGAGAAAGAGAGAGATTGAGAGAGAGAAAGAGAGAGATTGAAAGAGAGAGAGAGAGAGAACGAGAGAGAGAGAGAGAGAGAGAGAGAGAGAGAGAGAGAGAGAGAGAGAGAGAGAGAGAGAGAGAGAGAGAGAGAGAGAGAGAGAGAGAGAGCACAAGGGAATGGTAAATAAATAAATTTTGATTTATCCATTTGAAATCGCACATAGTGAGAGAATAGCATGTTAAAAATTGCAGCTTTATAAAGCAGTGAGAGGTGTTACTGAAAAAGAGGAGCTTGCATTTCAATTTCCTCACCTAACATATAACTAATATAAGATATAACTGCATATGATATGGTTCAGATTCTTGCTTATTCCTTTGCAAAACTTAATCCAGTGTGCATCTTCCCTTTTAAATGTTGTAACTCGTGTGAATCAGTGTGAATAGAGACCTGGAAAAAATTAATGATTTGTGCAGTTCAGTTATCTACAAAACCAAGCAAGGTTGAGTGGTTAATTGAAATTTCGACGCCTTAAAAAATTTTCACTATTAGTAAAGATTGATCCTTTTTAATACCTTTGATTAGGACAAGGTTACATTAAATTAATCCTACCCGAATTAAAAATTTTCTAAATTTAATTCACAGCAGCGAATCTAAGTTAAGTTATCTTTCTGCCTCAGTAATTATTACTATTATTAATTACTAATTAACATTATCATTCGCCCCAATAGAAGAATGAATATGACACATGACCTCATCCAACGGAATTTAACCCTTTAATGCAATCATAACAAGAAAAACTAGTACTAATTGAGGCATTGCTTTCATACTTTGTAGTCCATATATAGTTCATTGTTAATCGCCCGCTGTCTTTTTCTTTCCGCTGCTGTTACATCTGCATGCTCTTATTTTAAAATTTTAAGACAGCCATTGCTTCCTTTTCCCGTCATGATGTGACATGATCATGTCATTACTTTTGAACTTAACCATGATGACAAATTATCACTGTGATTATTATTATTATTATTATTATTATTATTATTATTATTATTATTATTATTATTATTATTATTATTATTATTATTATTCATCTTTTTCTTCTTATTTATAATCATCATGCAAATTACTCGTCATCTAAAAATATTATCGAATTTAAATTATAGATTCTAGATCGTCTTTAATATTTTTGATGCCCATGTATCTCAAAACTAATAAAGATGGGCGAAATTCGAAATGAATTTTTATTTTTTTTGAAGTTAACTAAGAGTGGATTTTTGTTCTTCTTATTCTATTAATCTCTTCAGAGAGATGTGATAACCCCTTGTTTTTTGGCCGTTGAGATAAAAAAACTCTTTATCGCGGATCTACGCATAAATATTTTGTGGACACTGTCGTCTGTACGCTAAGTTCAAGACATAATTATACTTCCTCAGACAAACGTTATACTTTAAGTTTAAAAGATCGCTCTACCGCTCTTTCCCATAGGCCCCTCTAAAGAGAAACCTTCCTTTCTACCCAAAATTTTAATTATAATATGACTTTCAGGTGCCTGTTTTGACCATGAATATTAGCGCGTGCACATGCAATCTATAACTGTTGTAAGTATTGCACCTTTCACTCCGTATGTTGTCACAGAAAAGTGAAAAATTCATTATTAATAAAAAAAAAATTGTCTGTATTTGTTTCTATTTTTACTTCATTGTAGTATGATCAATGGTTTACATTTTCTGTTTTATAAATTTTGAATAATCAATGAGATAAAGTACTTGTTGGTACTATCTGCTAATTGGAGGCAATAAATTAATACACTTATTACCACTTTCTGTGTTGTAATAATTTGTTGTCAGTCACACTTACAAATCATTCATTGTCTTTAAAGTATCAACCATTAATTTTTGTTTCATCACTGCTTCCTATACGTGTTATTGTTAGTCTCATTCATTTTTTAATTTCCGAACAGATTCAGATTATGAGTTGTAGAAATTACTTTATGCTCCAACCAATCGCTACACTTGCACATGCCAATAACTATGTAGGCCTACATGAACAAGCTCTTTAACTTTACAAAAAAAAGTGTAATAGTCCAAATGTGGACAATAAATTTGAGCAAGCTTCAAAATTAAAGTATCTGAATCATGCAATATTTTTTGGGGCTTGCGTCATCACATTATATTCAATTAATTAAATACTAGAGTCAATTGCTTCCTGTTTCAGCTAAGTTGAGAATTGCTTAACTTAAACGGTGATTTAATTTTTGTTGTCTAATGAGTCATTTTATCATTTCTTATTTACAATTTTATGTGCATGTATTCATAATCATCTACATAATACAATTCATTTTTCATTATATTGTACGCATTTTTCTGAAATATCATAACAAAGTAATGTATCAAGCAGAGAGTGTTTGTGGTGCACGAAAGCGTTTTTTGATTCCTTTATGCTCAAAGAAATCCAAATGTAAAATGATAATTAAACCTTAAATATTATAATTATTCTCTGTAAGTGTAACGTTATGTGGGATATGAACTGGGTGTAATTTAAAAAAAATGCGTGCATTTGAAATCACTTTATAAGCAGTGTATGATTTAAAAAAAATAGTTTTCAGATCTAACACAAAAGATAATTTTAGACTCTTTTGAAAGTAATGTAATACTATCAATAGATAGTGAATGAATCAGACACAGAGTAGGTATGTTTCTTTATTTGATTATTATTATACTACATCACTGAAAATAGACTTGGGTGAAATTGGTCAACAAGCCTCTAGTTTTACACGTGCTAATGTAGCTCTTTCATTCAATTTATGTCAGAAAGTATTGTGAATTGTGTGTAGTAGACCCACTTCTTGTTTTTATTAGTGCAGTACCGTAATAACTTTATCACTGTAGACCGAGGATGCTTCTTGTCGATAAAGAGTTTTATGTTTAGCAAAATGTGTCGCAAATAAAACACACACAACATGTAGCAGAATTCAAAGTTGGTTTAAAAATTTGTATGTCGAAAGTTGTATGCATTAACTGGATGCACCATTGCAGTATATGGTCTTTTGCTTTGTCATGAACTTTAATTATTCAAAACTGGAGTGAGTGAACTATAAATTATTAAAGGATTGGACAAGGCGACATGTACAGGAGCTAAAAGCATTTGGCTCGCTGTGGTCATTTAACAATTCTGCCCTTCAATATTAGAGTCAATTGAATATAATAAACCAAAAACGGCAGCTGTCAGAACAGCTAATAATTATACATGTAATTATATTCAAAACTAAGACAATTTCAGTTATATTACAGGTTTATTTTTTTACGAGGCGGGTTCAAGAAGAAGCAATAGTTATAGAGATTTGTAATTTGACTCACATAGTGTTATTTTCCTACATAGTCAACACGCCGAGTAACACATTTCTGCCGCCTCTCTGACCTTCAAAATTCCTTGGAAGTAAAAGGACCCAGAATGGGCCACTAACTAGTCTTCAAAAGCTTCAAAGGCGTCATCGTTGTCATGGAAACGGCGTCCTTTGAGTGATTTTTAAAAAAATGAGGAATCAGAAAAAAAAAATTGGGGAAGGAGAGAGGGCTACTTCGGAGCGGTTGGATTTCAAAGCCGCACTGTTAAGCTGTATGAGTTGCTTGTTGTGGCCGTTGCGCAAGGGTATTGTCAGGCCGCAAGAAGATTCCATCTCTGATTTTTCCACGGCTTTTTCTCACCAATTAGGACTGTGATTTTATCAGCAAACCCGAATAGTAGTCTCCCTGTGCCAGTTTGTCCATTTTCCGGGGAGTCGGTCATAATTATACCTTCATGATCCAAGAAAAACGACATGACTTGATGTCACCTTTGCTCTTTGATGAAGGAGAAGGAGGAGTTTTCTGTTGCTTGGAGAACATTATTTTTTGCTCTCGATCAAAATGATAAGTCTATGTTTCATCCATAGTTACCATGTTTTTTAAAGAAACAAGTTTCATTGGGCTCCATTTCAAGAAGAACTTTGCAGGACTCCGACCCTCTGTTTTTTTTTTTTTTGCTCCAAGATCTAAAGGGACACACCGCGCAAAAAACCTTATTCATGATTGTTGAGATGGTCACGGAGAATCAGTTCAATTGAAACTTCAGTGATTTCAGGTTTACTTGAGAGCAATTTGACAGTCATTCGTCGATCTTTTAGAACCGATTTTTTCAGCATGGTAACATCTTCAGTTACCACAAAAGAAGGGCGCCCTTCACGAACTTCAAAGTTCAGTCATCAACATGAATCCAGATTTGTATTTTCTGACCCACTATGTCACTGTATTATATCGGGAAATTTTGTCACCAGAAACTTTTACCATTTCTTGGAAATGTTGGAAGGGGATTTTTCTTGCAAGTGTAAAATCTTGATAACCGAGCGATATTCAACCGGCTCAAGGATGCAGCTTTAGCGAAGAAAAACATTTTTTTTTTTCACTTTGGGTTCATTAAACGCGCTAACATGTGCCTACTTTCTTGAAATTTTGCATCATGTGTCCCAAAGAAATGACCTACAGGCTGACTAAATTTCAATACTCCTGACTCCATTCTTTCCTACTCAGACTAAAGATTTCTTGATCCCCTCTTGTATCTAGGACATCAAGAGAAAGGAGAGCCACAAACAACGCAAATTGAAATGAAAAGAAATAAAACCCCTTTGATATTGCTTTCTAAAACCTTAAAAAAATAGGAAATAAAAAGACTACAAACTGAAACTCCTGATTCATCGATTCTTGAATAATTATTCAAATATATTATTTTTAAGGAAAAAGAAACCCAACAAAGATGTAGGCGGACAGTAGTTTAAATATTTCAACAATACCAAACGGCACATAACATTTTAATAAATGTATACAGAAAGTTAGGATAAACTGTAAAGTAAGAAGGGGGCAGAAGGAAAATAAATTTACTGTCAAGTTTGCGGAATAAGCAAAGAAGTACAAGATCGATACATGGAAATCCACTGCTCATCAAGGCTTCGGTAAGGACAACGCCAGCGCTGAAGCAAGAACTAAAATTACAGACTCCTGAATAAAGCGCAGTACCACAATTTCAATGCTCTATCAAACACGACAGAGTAGATTTGACCTGGAAAGAAAAAAAAATGACGATCTATATCGATCAGGTCGCATACTTTTTATGTATCTATTTTGACCGTTCTAGAATGTACAGTCTTCAGAATACCAAAGTTATTCTTGAATCTGATGCGTGTTTAAATAAAAAATTAGTTGTACAGTGTAAACAATGGATTCTACTTCTAGATTTGTTGAGATGCATTATTTTACTTATTCATGATACAATTTGTGAAACTCATCTGCCCTCAATTCATCTCACATGTCAAGTTATTGATACTTTTAATATATCGCTGCTCTAATACAAGATGTGAAGTTTATACTGCTTGAAATAAAAAGATTCACATCCAAATTCACTATTGAGCCAATCTCGATCAATACAGTGTATTTTTTAACCATAACATTTTATTAATTCACTTTACATAAAATCTTGTTTTTTAAGGCTTTTATTACAAAATAGATTTTGTCTTGTAATTTAAAAACTTTATTTCAAACTGGTCCCTTAAAATCAGAATTCCTCCATTTTATATTTAAACCATACCTACTGCTTTTTTGCGAAACAAGTTTATTTGCTTTTTTTTTCTTACTGTGTATGGGTGTGGAAATTTCGGTTTGAACTATCTGCTTTTTATACACCAAAACATCTTACGTTGAGAATTTTAACTTGTGACAATGTCAATAGACCTAATTGAATCCCAACCCTTCTACGACCTCATACTTAGCAATAACCAAGTGTATATCATATGTCACAAGTAAACCACCCAAACTCATTTGAATATCATATAAAACATTGCAGTAGTCTGGTCCCAATTTGTTTGCGAGATAACTGCAATGACTAATATAAATATGTACTCTTTACTTCTGTGAGTAACTAAGGGTTAGGCCAATTCAATTGCTGACTCGTTTTTAACTAGTCTTAAAAATTTTAAGTATTAGATTTATTGCACACTAAATCATGCATGAAAAGTCAAAAATATTTTCCATCAGTACAAATGGACAATACATTTAGTGAGAGAGCCAACTCTCCTCCGAAAAAAAAAAAGTAAAATTAATCCCTATAGGCCAATAAAATTTTGGAAGATAGACAAGGACAAAGTTTTCAGCAACAGCAATGAGGAGAGTTTCCTGAAACAGAACCCTTCTCCCAGGCGCCGATCCTTTTTAGACGAAATATCTCAACATAAGAAGCAGTTAAAATTAAATGGACAAAGAGGAAAACAAATCTACAACCAAAGAAATTTGATTTTTTTCGCTTAGTTGTAGCCTGATGAAAGAGCCTGCAAGATTCATCTAACTCGTCTGGACCATCAAAATTTACATTCCACTGCACTTGGAAACATGTAAAACTTGCAAACCCAAGCTACCTTTGCATCCATACCACCATATAGTACACTCATATAGTGGAGTCATAAGTTATAGCCGTTCTGATTTGCAGAATTTCAAATTCAGTCCAAATTTGTTAGTTTTAATGTTACAAGGGTACTACACTTTATCAACTTGCAAGCAATGAGAGAAAGAAACTGAAATTGGTAGTAAAGTGGTTTTTTTTTTTTAAGTTACCAAATCATTATTCTCGGTTAGATTCTAATATTGAAGATAGTAAAGTCTTGTAAGATAAAGTTTTGCAACACACAGTCAATATATATGTACTGAAAGAAAAACAACTTGACACCAAGAAACATTTCAAAAATATACCTTTAATCATGTAACATATCAAAACTGGCGATGTTCATTTTGGGTCTGACATAAAATTGCACAGCTTACAGCACATTTACAAGATTTGGGAGAAAGAGGAGCAGGAGACAACACACGAGATATGTGAAAAGGAGGAAAAAAGTGTGGGTATTCACATTAAAAACCCAATGAATTTATAGTTTATGCAGAGTGCTTAATAATACAGAGACTTTGGCTAGCAGACCAGCAAAATTTTCAGTTAGTAAAAAAAAAAAGCTTTTTCCTCACAGAGCATCACACATTCCAAAACTACCAGTCACTCGTCTCTTACCTCTTACCAACTAGACTATGCATGAACTTGATATAACCAACATGACTGTTTTGAAGGCATATTAATATAATACTAGACAAGGGATGTCAACTGGACACCATGGAGAGATGCTCCCCATGACAATAAAAAAAAATATTGGCTGCAAATACAGCATTTTGGCACTGTTTATCTTATTCTTGTATGATCTGAATGTAAGGTTAAATGATCTAAGTAATCCATCTACAGCTCTGTCCCTCGAATGCTTCTTCTTTCTGCAACACACTGGCTGAACTGAAGCATCAAAAAGATTAGTTCCTTCAAGCCTTTCTCAGAAAAACTTCCGAGCATCTTTCCCTATTTTTATCTTTTGGGCATTATGAATTTAAGGTTTTCTTAGGCCACTCCATGTTTCGTTATAAAAACGAAGGCAATAACTTGATCCAGATCTATTACTATTTGCATTAGTAGGACAATCAACTACCTGGATATAGATGACACTAAGAACTGATAATAGCAAAAATGTCCTGTTACATTGGAATCTCAAGTTTGATCTGATTTATAACCAAAAACACTGCTTTTTGTTGCCTATGACGGGCATGTGAATGAAAATGATCTTTATGTATACATACTTTTTCTTTGCTTCAGACAGTTCAAAAGGGTGTATAAAAATTACTTAAATATATCTAACAATAGACATCACTTGCAAAGATGCTGGAATCAAGTTATTTCCTTACACTTAACTTAATGATCACATCCATGTTTGAAATTATCCAGTTCAATGATAAAAACATGAAATGCACCAAGCTGACATCCTAACAATTTAGAAAATGAGCCTCATCAAACTGAGTGCTGACAGCTACAGTGCCATCTACAACATTGACATTACTAGGACTTTGATACAGGACAATATTGATATGTTAGTTGGGGAAGAGAAAAATAAGGCCACCATGTCTACCTAAAATAATCTTACTCTCCCTTCCCTCCGATTATTTCCTCATAAAATGTATATTTCATCACCTTAGTGAAACTTAAGGTGCTTTAATATAAATAAACACAGGGCAAAAAAAAAGTGAAGAATAAGTGGGCATTAAGGACAATTCAGTCCTAACTGATTATGTTAAAGCTCATTAGAGATGAGCTAAAAATTGTTAGTTGATGGACATTAGATATTTGAAATAAAAAAAATACAGAATTAAAACTTAAAAAAAAAAACAACTGAAAATGCACTTTTATATAGAATGATAGAATCAAAGACAACATGTCCAAAAAATGAACCTACAGCTGCTTCACCCCTGAGCCTAACATATGCTCTTTTTTTTCTCTTAATCGAAATTTTTAAAGTGCATTAAAGCATTTACAAAACTGATTGGGAAGAATAAATAGAGATAGGATAAACTTTGGGGATTTATTCTGCAGTTATTGTACAGTAGTCTCCGGATAAAAGCACGCTGAAGAGGTCTGACCGATTTTTTACTATGTAATCGGTATACTCTAAACGCACGCTACATCGCCTAAACGCACGCTTTGAAATTATTAAATCGGCATTGCTTACTGTACCCGGTAGTAAAGTGGACGAAATATCCGCGCTATTACGGCACATGGCAGCCTGAACACCAGTACCATCTGTCCTAGACAGATGGTACTGGGTGGAGGACAAAGGCTGTACATCAGTATCGTAGTATAGATCTAAAAACACAATGCCCTCTACCTGGGCCATGGGATCGGCCACAAGCTTGGAAGGGTAGGGTTGGAGTGGAGCACAGGCAAGGTGATGCAATTTTCGCTGCTTTGTGTCTGCCTGGTCAGATCTATCCATTACGGCTAGTATCCTCTCGCCTCCTCACTCGCTTTTTGCGTTGCACGGTTGTCTGAGGTTTGCGCTATCAGTATCCCTGTCAGGCATCATCTGTGTAAAACAAGTCTAGTCGTAGTCAAGATTGGTCATTCAATCATTGCAATTTCATCCGTCAGTAGCGTTGTGCAGTCTTCGCTCTCAGAGTATAGTCTCTTTTTTCTCTTTTTTCATCAACATACTCGATACGATACCTAATGTCTACTCACAAGACATTAACGTTGGAAATACAACTTAAGATACTAGACATTTTGTTCATGAAACTTCAATTGTCAATGTTGTTCCCTCTTACGAATTTTGTTATGTCAATTTTAATAAAAACAAAGAATTAAAAAAACAAAAACCAAAAAATAAAAATAAAAGAACCCAAAACGCAGCTGAACTCAAAGGTTTAATAACCTCCCTTTCACGCCAAATGTGTGTGTATAATCAAGGGAAATAACCCTGTATTTTGCAGTGCCATAAGGGAAGTAACCAAAATTTTTTCATTACTTTTTATAAAGACACGCATCTCCTAAACGCACGCTATTGAAGCCTCCCGAGGACCGTGCGTTTATCCGGAGACTACTGTAATGCATGTTTAACACTAATCAATAGTCCAATTTCCCAAATCTTAAGACAATAAAACACCTTCTCTTACTTTAAGATCATTCCTATCAGGATTTCTGATTTCCTGCACTGAAGCTAAATTGCTCTGTATTTGACTTTAAAAAAATATGTAAAGCCATCTCAACCTTAACAAAAAAGAAGCTGAAATCATTAGCTTCAATTCCAAGGAGTTTTAAGAATTAAATATTTATCCAAAAGAGGTATTTTCATTAAATTTGGATCAGTTTCCGGGGTTGAAATTTTAATATCCAAACTTGGACATTCTAACAATAAAGATGTTAAACAGGGTTAGTCCACACCTGTGTCTGAACATCTCAGAAAAGGGGATACATTCAAGGTCAAGGAACCAAAATTAAAGGGAAACCTTCTCCGCTCCTGCCTTTGGTAGAAATTAAATAAAATCATCATTTAGCTCAGACCTTTGACAACAAAAATTCATTCAAGGATCCAGGTAGGAGGGTCTACAAAGTCCTAGAAGCTCAGAGCTTGAACGTTTAATGACAATCAATTAGTAGGTGACAGTAAGTAGATTGCACTTAATCATATCCCATCATGCAACTCCGACAGTTTGAGTAAATTAACAATAAATCACATCAATACACACACTAACCCCTAAACAACAATAAGACGCTTTCCCAAGAAATTGACATGTGCTACCCTGTACTCAAAGGGAATAGATGGAGCAAACGGCGCAATGCAAAAAGGTAAAGTACAGCCTTTAGACCATTATGATTTGTGGTTAAACATTAGCTTCAAAGCTTGTATTCCTCTTTCCCATATATTTATAATTATCAATTAGTCAGTCAAGAAAACCAGATAATGCAGCATGTACCGTATTTCAAACCTTTGTACTAATGAAACAATGTTCATCAAAGTTGAAAATCAATTCATCACTTGCATACCATGAGTGGATCACATAAATGAGAAGGAATTTTCAATTTGTATAAATTTGAGCAACTATCCTATTGTACATATAACATTACATGAACAAGACGATGGCAATCTTGCAAAAACCCTTTTATCCCCAATAATACTTATATGAAAGCAAACGACTGAGGTGGTATATCAAATGTCATATGTGATTTTTTCACTTTTTAAACTCCAGTCAGAATCCATGTCTAAGACAGTTTTTTGTTGTCCTTTGAATGTTGAATGAAATAGTTATGGCTTACATTTACAACAGTTCACAATCAAAGTCCTAATGTAGTAATGCAGAACAAAGAGGTGATCCTCAGAATCAAAGATATACTTGTTGATCTCTTAATTTTTTTTCTTTTGATCAAGGTTTACATTATTAAAAAGAAAAATTAAGTGATTTAATTTTTACCTGAGAAAACTTAAGGTCAGTTTTTCAACATACAAAAGGACAAACTTTCAGTTGCCAACAAAGAGCATTCCAGACCTCAAGACAAACACATTAACAGAATCTTTAAAAAGATCAAAAACCATAATTCATTAGAAAAAAAAGAACAAGATATGAGGCATTCTACTGCAGTTAGAAATCAAATTTCTCTTCAAATTCCCACTTATTCGCGTTCATTCCTTTCCCCTTGCAAACAAAAAAGTTGGACCACTTAATGTGATAACAACCCAATCGAACAGTAACATCCTTAAATCTAGTTCACTTTAACTACAAATCTAGATATAACCAAAAGCTTTGAGTATCACCATATAAACCAAGTTGTCATCCATTCGACTATGAAGGGATTCTAGGTCATGAATCTTCCGATAAGCCTTGCCTTTTTTTTCTTTTTAATTTGGATCTGGGTCTAGGTCTTTCCTCTAAGCAGACTTTTTTCAGGTGGGCCTAAATGTAGTTGAAAATTTGTACAAAATTAACCAGTCATTAACTCAAATTTGTTTCTCTATGTAGTAAACTTCAAGTATCCTGAAGGCGCACACACACATATATATAATATTACTCAACTATAAAGCACAAAGACAGTCATTTTTTAAAACATGAAAAAATTTGACATTCCCTGGTAAGCCAGATCTGAAACCTCCTGCTCTGAGTGTGTTAACAATATAAATTCTTCGGAACTTTGTACTTTATACCTAAAATTCCTTAGTCTATGTGATCTAATAAAAAAAAAAGTCATAAGACCAGTAACATTGCTAATATTACCAGAAGATACTTGAAACAAAATTGAGGTGCGCCCCCAGACTGAATAAATACATTTATACATTAATAAAACCAAGACACTAATTTTTTACAAAAATAAAGAAAGATGACAAAAATCATATAATACCTTGGTGCTAAATTGTATTCATACAATCAACCTCTTTTTGATGCATATCAAGGTAGATTTTTAGTGTTGAGTATGCAATTAACCAAGATATAAAATCTGAGAAATTAAAATTTTCCTCCATGGCCTAATTTCTCTCTCTCTCAAAACATTAACCGAGAATAATATTTAGAGGAAGATCCATTACCTATGCTTGTTTCAGTATCTGTGAAAAAACCACCCCAGAGCACTGGAATTCAAATGAAAGCTTAATGTATGTTACTTTATCACAGCATTATCCTGATGACTTTCCTTGACAATGCAAGGAAAAAGCTGAAGTAAGGTTGGTGTTTCCAATTTTTCATCAATTACAACTTTCAAAAAATACCAGAACACTGCCTTTCCACCCGTGTACAAATGAAAAGCGCTCAGAGAATGGAACTGGCAAGAGGATCTATAAATTGCTTCAAGTTAGGAATCAAATATTCTTTTTTCCTACTATTTGCAGATATGGTAGAAACAAAATGCCAACTGAGTGCGTTTTGTTTTTATACTTTCAGATTACATATATACATACATGCATATTGCAAATCTGCAATGAAACATCAAATTTGAAACTAGGAAAAGTGAGGGAAAACAACAAATGCAGAATGGATATTGAGCTTGTCTGCAGAAAAAGAGAAATAAAAAAGTAAAGCTTTATTACAACAAACACAACTGCTGCACTTAAAAGGTAATCAAAGCTAACGAAAACCATTTACCTATGCTTCAATATGACTAAGTAAATCTCAGGTCTTTCAGAAAATATACTAGGCTAATTTGGCAGCTGAATCCCTCTTGATATCAGAGCAAAAGCGTATTCTACAATGTAACTCTAGCCTGCAGCCTTAAAACTTAGTCAACAATGCTGGATATCAGGTTTTTTTTTTAATAATAATCCTAAAAATGGAAAAAGACATCCAAGACTTAAGCAGCTTAGATAAAGAATAACTATAATTTTTCTACCATCTCAAATGGTATTTTTAGTTATCAGCCTTCATCATTATTAAAATAACATTTATTGAATCAGATCTGTACTTCAGGTAAAGATGAAATATCTTCAGGGCTTTGTTTCCATATTTCTTATTACTATACTAAATTGCAGTGCAAAACTATTGAAGTAAAAGGCTAGTAGAAGAATGGTATTAAGTCCTAATTGAAAGCAAACTTATCATGCGACCATTGCATTGCATCCTCTTTGATAAGGCTGAAGCTTAGGGTTAAGACCTATCATTTTTATCATAGATGCATTCTGCTTGGTAGCATAGATAAGACTGCAATTTTAAATGGTAAACAAAGGAAAGAGAACCAGAAAGTCAGAATACAAAATCACCTTCAAACTTTCATCACCAGGACTCATCCACTGTCTATGGAGATTCATCTTGTGGTCGTGCAACATAGCTTTAAAAAAAGGGGACAAAACAAGAATTCGACATAGGTTTGCACTATCAAAATCAGTTGATGTATGCAGATCTTGAATTCACAGTGCCTATAAAACCGTTACTACTACTTAAAGTATGAAAAAAAGCTGATCCAACAATATTTTGGCCATTCCAATCTAAAAGCAAAAAGAAAACTGTTTTGCACAATTACTAAAATTTAACTTTACTGAAACCTAAGAAGAGGAAGTGCCCTGAAGCAGTGTCATTTATTTAATACATTATCACATATGAATGACAAATAAATATCACATATGAATGACAAGTTTAGAATGAGTATTCTCATTATTCCAATCTGTCCCAGTTCTAGTTGAATAAAATCAATAAGTGCTCCAACATTGATGAAATAAATCTATGGATACATTGAATCAATGCTTAATCTTTTTATATATATTTCCTGTCTTAGATTTAATGTGTGTTAATGGCCACCAGACAGATAACCTTAGTTGTGAATTTAAAATATTTGTTGCAGAAAATTTTAACAAACTTCACACAAAAAAAATGGACAGAAAAGTTTACTACCTAAAAATCTTTATCTTCCACATATCTAAGGAGAGAGATCTAATGGCACCTCATTGGAATTGCATTTAAGTAAAAAAAAATTCAGGTTATGCAAGACAAAGAGAAAGCATTTTTCAACATTACCGACTAAACAACAAAAAAAAAAAAAAGATAAAAATTTTGGACACACTGGCATCACAAATTCATACAAAAAAGTTCCATCCTTACAATAAATAGGGCAAAAAAAACAAAAAATCTATTTAAGGTGGTCACTATCTTACCATTCATGCTATTAAGTAGATTAAAAAATTCAATTATGCATTGGAAAAAAAATCTAAGATTCTTGTCATTTAAATATATTTATATATAAAAAAAATATCCAGCTTGCATTTAATGGCTATCTCAGGATATTATAACAAGTATTGACATCTTCTTCCCTGTAGGAAGTGTGATTAATGGACAAATTTATAAAAACATTTTGAAGAAATTTCCATGCTTTTAATATTTCAAAGACTAAATATGATCTTGCCCTTGAAAAAAAGTTCAATAGGCCTGGTCGTCCATGAGAGATAATGTTGAGGCTTTGCCTCTTTGGTAAACTGCTCTGTCCAATTACTTGTCTTGAAGAAAATCATATCAATTGACTGTAGCCAACCAATAAGTTCCCACATCCTTTTGACAAAATTTCCATGGTACGGTCATTTGTCCATAAGACCAAAAACTGGGAAACATTTTTTTTCTTCAATAAATGTTTCTCATGATGCACTTAGGGGCATAAATAAGTGTTTAATACAAAGGTAATGCAAACACTGGCATCACACAAGACCCTCGGCAATGCAAGATTAAAAATAGATTCATGACTTAATTGTATCACGCAGTATTTTTATTTAGAGTTGTCAGTATGGGTTTTCTCCTCTCATCCATCACATAAATGCCTTCCATGTAAAGCAAAGTAGTTAGAGTAGTTTTAATTGCTTATGGATGAGTCAAAAGTTTTTTATCATTTATTTTTGTTTGTTTGTAGATGACTATTGCATCTTAAATCAGACTTTGCACCTTATGAATTTCATTAAGCCTGGTTTCTAGAGGTATCTTGATAGTTTTTTCAGACGAGTGAAGAACATGAAACCAGAGAGTGAAAGAAGTGATATCTAAAGATCATTAGTTGAGAGAAAGACAACAAATAGCATTGGCATCAACCTCTTAACAAGCAACAAACAAACTTCCTTTACTCATGGAAACAGAGAGCAAGTACCTTCACATCTCAACATATGTGTGGAAAGGTACATTACTAGTTTTAACAATAATTTACACACAATGTTGACATGACTCTGTTTGAAAAATGGAGAAATAATGTGAAATACTAAATAGTGTAAAACAGCTTTATGTGGTTGTGAGGTTAAGCACCATTTTTGGATACACATACTTCAACCACATATATTGGACACGTATTAAAATCACATGCATCTATACATGATTGTGAACAAAAAGCAGCCACCTAGCAGTGGTTGCCAAATTGGTCCATACCTAAAACAATAGCTATCACATTTGGCTTTTACCCAGTGTTACTACTGAACAACTGGCCAATGGCATCCTCAAGACATCTTGTGTGGTACTTCTTGGCCTCATCCATACAACATGTAAGTAACAAGCAATGAAGCTGTCCATGAGGAATGCAACTTCTTGAAATAATCTATTGATTTCAGTACAACAGCCTAGTATTGCAAAAAAAAAAAAACAACAAAAACCAACCTTCGTGCTATACAGGATTGTTGACCACAGGCGCTCTGAAAAATCCTCAGTCAAGCAAGGCAAGTAAAAGGGGATTTCCTTGTGCCATGACCATGAGTTTGAGCTTGTATCCAGAGCATGGAAAGACAGGGACATTACACCTGTTTGGGTGACCAGTGGCTACTGAATGCAGAGGACACTAGTACCAAAAAGTGGCAGACCAGTGGATTTGAAAAAAAAAAGGACTAAGTTGTGGCTTTGGTTATTCTTTGCTTGAAAATACATATAAGTTGTTGGTTGCAGCTATAGCAACAATATTTTCTAATGGATGCCATGCTGTGTGAAGAATTTTCTTGTTAAAGTCCAAACAATCAACACTGATTTCATCTTTTTTTCTTTTGCCACCAGATGAAACTTTTCTGGGTTTGAGCTGAGTTCTTGGTTTTGTAATGTCCCTGCAGGCTTCAAATGTACAGTCACGTTTATTGTCTCGTTCAAACATTCGGAAGAAGTTGTTGTATGACCCTGTCATTATATGCCTGCAAAGAAATATTTGGAAAAAAAATGATTTGTGTCAATTCAATAGCATAACCTAAAATGGTTTTTCTAGTATTTAAAAATAAATTTAAAGATATTGGTTTTTATAATTTAATGAAAAATGTCAGCTGCTTCTCTCAATAGGTTTGCTGTTGATTGAGATATCAAGGATTTTCCTTTAGCTTGACTGAAATGAAATTGAGATTCCCTCTAAACCAAGTGGCAGAGTTGCCAACAAATCTCAGCAAGTATTAGAAACAATTTTTTATCTCAGACAAAAAAAAAAGCCACTTCAAATTCTGGATTTAAAGTATACCTACAAGGCATGAAGGAATTCAGAAATTACTTTGCTAAAAGTGTGATTTATAGTAAATGGTTACGGTACTAAGCTTGTTTGCAAAAACTCATTGGGGCTATTTCTATTACAAAAAAATATTGAAAATTATTCTTTGGAAATGCCATTCTATTAGCATGTTACCTCAAAAGCCCAAATAAGATATAAAAAAAGTGTTGTTTGGCCTCTCTGTACATGCAAATGACAAGCTGGCTTAATAAAAGTATTGACAATACAAGTGGAAACAAAATGTAAAACCAAGTCACTTGAAAAATCATGATTCAGAGCAATCTGCAATAATAATATGATGGTCACATTCACACTCACTCATTTTCTCTTCATCTCACTTTGCAAAGAACTGTGATAAAAAAATTCTCAGTTGAATACTTGTATAATGTAACCTTGCATTGGAACTTTATGAGCTACCCAGTACTCAGATTCTAGTCAAGATTAATGGAGAGGCATGTATTTTAAACATGGGAAATTCATATTGAAATGAGAATAATTAGCAAAAATCTTTAAAAAAAAACATTTGAAATATGAAATCATCATGCAAAACTACAACACATTTACTTTGGACACATCTCTTATAATTGCTAGAAAACTGACTCTTTCGATTAATAAATACAAACTGTTTAAATTGACTATATTAAAAGAAGCTGGCTTGCCATAGAAGTTATGGCGGCAATTTATAGAACAAATATAGATGACATATGAGATTCCTAGTCCAAGCTCAACCTAATATATATATATATTAAAGAGCTGCATGTGAAAGGGAGGAGGAGGAAAAAAACACCCCCCCCCCAAATAAAACAAAAAAAAAATCCCCCAAAAATCAGCCAGATCAGTTTTGAATAACATGTATACTTACTTGTCATCTCCACTCCATGAGCATTCAAATTTGTCAAATATACAGTCATTCTCATACAGTGAGCATAGTTTATTCCGCAGGTACTCATGCACTTGATACGTTTCAACAGGCCTGTTTTCCATGTTCAAATCCCACACTTTCACAGATAAGTAGTCCCTTGTGATCATATAGCGACCGCTGTGACTAAACTTTACATCTGATATACTAGATATAATCTCAGAGAAAAAGCTCCTGTTCGTCGGATCCTCTGGTTCTTCAAACACTAGATGAGAGAGGAGGAAAATAAGTTGTGAGTCAAAAAGGGTTTTAATTACTTGCAGACTTAAAATAGAGGTGGTATTTATAGACAAAAAATATGCAGCTAAAAGATTGAGTCAGACTTGAAGGATTATGCACTTAACTCCTTGGCTGCATTGTAGTCGTACCAGGTACATCAAAATCAGTTTCATTGATGCCTTGACACATTATAACTAAATGTCATTTTTCACTGTTTTTGAATGTGTTAAAAATGATATTGTGAGCGTTCAGGTTCACAAATGCTCTGAGCACAAAGCACAGATTTACATTGACAAAGTTTTGCTTTCTGCTGTACTACTGCAGAAGGATTAGTCTAGTACAGTGATATCTTTAACTATGTAAGGCTATCTGGAACGTCAAAAGTATAAAAAAAAATTTAGTATCTTACTACCAAGCATCACTAGAGGGGCAAATTAAATAAAAAAAAATCAGATTCATTATAATTTTTAACCATGCAATTTAATACTTTCTGGACTGAGGTGATACACTTGAAGTATTATGGGCCAAAAGCTTGACACTTCATACAACAGATGGTGCACTGCCTTTATTGATTTTGATTTTTTTTTAAAGGCTACACTACTTCATTAGTTTTTACCTCATTTATTAGTTATTCATTTTTGTCCCCCTCCCCATTTCCTAATATTTCAAATTTGCTCATGCAATGATCATGACTACAATTAACAGCCACTTTTGTAAGCATGTGTCTTCTCCTTCTTCATAGTTTCTGAAAGCCATGTGATTTTCCTGCTTTGTTCTGGCATATGAGGCTGACTCAGCAATCATGCAATGCATTGCTGCTGGTTATAAAACTTGAAAATAGGAAATCAACTATCAATTTTAAATTTAGGACAAATTTTAAAAGAGGTAAAAAAAAAAATGATACTATTGTAAGTAAATGCAAGTACAAATGTTAGCAGGAAACTGATAATGCTGCTGGTTGGCAGCAGAATATTGCTGCTGCTGCAGCTAAGGTAGGCAGGATAAATGAAAAAAATACTTTTGAGATAGTGCTGCAGATGATGAAAATAAGCATAGTGCTAGTGACAAGGATATGCACAACTGAAATGGCAAGAGCAGGAAATTAGTTAAAGAGACAGCAGGAAGACCTGGAAAGTGTTGGGTGAAAAAGTGCTGTTGCTGCAGAGGCAGTGAGGACATCTGATGATCATGATGGGAAGAACAAGAAAAAATCTTCAGGCAGGAACATGTGGAGGCAACAAAAAAGGGATAAGACTTGATGTAATAAGTTAAATAGTGATTGTGCTGCTAACTGCAGCAAGCACAAGAAACTGATGGTAAATAATGGTAATGCAGATTTAGAAGGAGGGAACCAGGGATGGTTTTGATGGGTGACAAATCTGAAAAGGCAGTGAGGAAAAACTCATGTACCAAGCACGCAGCCAGGACTAAACTATGTAAAACTTTGTGGACCAATGGACTCAGCAATAATGTCTAAGAAAAATTACTAAATGGAACTCATTCTCACAACAAATGCCAAGAGTAAAACGAACCTACTTTACCTACTGTACATATCCTTTGGCTAGTCTCTAAGATAAGTGCATCAAGACCCATATTTATGTATCCGAAGCTATTTTGAATGTTTGCAAAAAGCTGTTGATGTAAAAGGCAAATGTACCATTAACACAATCCCTACCAGGGTTTTTTTTTACCTTGTGCCTAAGCCATATTTTGTGACCCACGTAAATCCTAGACCTGATTTTTTGAATTGAAGTTTATGACCCCCTATATTTCTAGAACCTACAAGTATTATATATAAAAATGCAGGGAATTGAATACAGATTTGAAATATCAGTGTTAGATAGCAATTAAAAATTTTTGTAAGGAGGTAGATGTATAAAAAGATGATATAACCGAAAAGTAAAAATAAAATAAAAATAAAATATCCAAATTACTGGTCTCATTGATCTGGAAATTTTAATCCAATCCAATCAAACAGCACACCACCTTGTGTATAATCCAATTATGAAGTCATGTGTCAAATTTGAAGAGTGCAATCCAAGAAATAAAAATTTTACAACATTTTTACTAACAACACCTATATAAAAAAAATAACGGCAATCCTGTAGATCTAACAATTATTTTGGTCAAAACCTGATGAAAATCAACCGCCACTTAGCTCAAACGACGCTAAAAATAGGCCGGAAGGGAAGTAGAATTCGTTTTAGTAAACATTGGATTGGATAGATCGAAAATATGGACTGGATTAGGACTAGAAAGTCCGAGCCGATTGTACCGGCTCGTGGTAGGAAAGTTTGGCGACCGTGAGCCGCTACAATTGGCTCATGGTAGGGATTGTGTTAAGTCAAAGATGAACTTTTAGTGTTTTTTTTTTTTTTTAAAGGTATTTCTAACTCCCATATTGATACCTTGCCTACTGGTGTCACTTTAATTTGTTTTAACAGAAAATATGTAGAAACACTGTAAATCTAGATGAAGATCAACACCCTAGGTTAATCAATAACCTTTTTTCAATCAATCTGAAACATATCATATATTAGATAAGTGTCAACTGATTGAAAAAAAAATCCTGAACTTTTCCCACCTTCCCAAAATGTTGACAAGTGATTAAGTAACAAAAGGTATCAATGTATCAGACTAAAAAAAAAAAAAACATGTCTTTTTGTGAATCTTTTACCTAACAATTACCATCCTTATCACAAAGAATGTCTCTAAATTTTTAAGGTGGGGAGCTAACTATCTTTCTGTACCAGTTATTTACAAAACTACATAAGGAAAAAACAACTCTTCAGTAGAATAGGATAAAAATAATGGTAAGAAAAACTACTGTTTCTTTAAATGATACATAATGACATACTTAAAAAATATCCTGTCTTTTTTTTTGGAGCCAGGTCTAATCTAGCCTTTGAATCAGACAGTGGATTTATACCTACAAAAATTGATAAATCTAATAAAAAAAAAACCTCAAAGATAATCTTCTTTGCCTGTGACAAGATCTAGGCTTACAGACCCATTTTCTCCAAATTTTAATCCCTTTCTTTATTATTATTACCCTGTACTTCATTCATAGAGGTCCCTCTACCACGTCTGAGATGTTTTTGAGACATGAAGGCCTCTTCAAAAAGTTATTACTGAAGAATCATATACTGTAGGGAAATTGAAAGTATCCAGAAATACGAGAATTCTTTAGCACACCCGCGCAGCTTACGTTACAAACATAATTTAGTGATTAAGAGGAGTATATTGCACATAGGGGACTTGGATTGATGCAAAACGTAATTTTCATAAGATAACTTCCAGACTTTTTGGCAAGGATCATCCTGACAGAGATTTGCATCTCTGATCAGATCAAAATTACACAGATTGATATGCACAATTTGTAAAAATCACTATGCTATTTTTGTTATATTATGTACTTATGCAATGCTTAATCTGGAAAAACGAATCTACTCTCACTGCTTTTTTTTTAAATACAAAACAATATTTTTATTGGTATTTCTTGACAAATAGTATAAGAATTCCAGGATATCGAAAAACAAAAACAAAATGACAGTACTTTAGCTAAGAAAAAAACTCATCTGCAACCTTATTACTGAACCTACTAAGGGTAGGCTTGAGCCCTAATGAAGACAAAATTGTTAAAATCCATTTTTTTGTTAAACACTTTTATGGCAATTTTGATTCTTTTTGCATTTCAGCTGACATTAGTCCAATCTTTATAAGTTTTTGACTTCATGAGTAAAGTCATTATTAGCAAACTTTTAGGTCTAGCCAAGTTTATAACAATACAGGGTGCAATATTCCCTTCATTAAGGCATATATATATTACTTCAATTGAAACAAAAAAAAAATAATTCTGATTTAGAAAAAAAAAACCTTGACTTGAAATTCTATATTAATTTAACACAAATGAAGAGTTGATGCAAATTGTCAAAATTGCTCAGAGACCATGTAAACCTGCAAAAATTCATAACTATAATGGAGTAAAAAAATTAGGCCTAATCTTTGTTAACTTGTACATGCAGAAATGCCATATCTATGTTGGCAAGTTTATCTTCAATTTTACTTTGAACTGAGTAGTTCAATTCACTGAATTCAATGGTACAAGTCATATAAACATTGCCTAATGATTTAATAACAATCAGTTACTTACATTTTGCATGTTTGTCACAGAGAGCTTGCTCCCTCATGTCACAGAGTCGAATACTGCCTTTGCTACTGCTATAAACAAACATATTGCATTCTTTAGGATGGAATTCAGCAGCTGTGATGACTTCTGTGAGTTCCTCCATGTTTGCTGGTTTTATGTCTACAATATCTTAAGTGCATTCAGTTAAGGACAACAGCATAAAAGTTTTAAACAAAATAATAATTTTCATCCAATTGTGAGGAAAAATTAAATTTGGGTGCTGACAAAATATAATGAATTTGTCTTCACTATATAAAAATGTTAAATCCAAGAAAGTGAAGTTTTTTTTTCATGGAAGTAAACTCAGTCACTTACATAAATGTAAAGAAAATACATGCATGCAGCTCTTAATAAAGCAATATTCGAATCACCTTTCCGTTATTCTCTCAAATTCAGATCAATGTGGAATAATAACCTTAGTTGGATCAACTTTATGCCATTTCAAACTTACAATTTGACCATTAAAAACTAAAAATGAAAGAAACAAATTACATCAGTAACAAATTCTTTGTCCAATGCTTTAAAACAAAGGAAACTTGATCTGTCTTTGATAAAAGTTTGGCACCTTGGGTTTGATATCCAACCGCTTAAAGATTTCATATCTTAAAGCTTGCTTAAAGAAAAGGATACTGAAGCTCTGGTCTGTAATTTCTAAATTCCACAGGTTGATCCGCAGATCATCTGCTGACAGGTATGTCTCCAAGTCACTATTAACTGAGATGGAATTAATGTGATATGTATGTGCATTTGCGAAAACACGCTTGGGGCTGGCCTCTACCATCAATTCCATTGGCTGGAAAACTGGTACTCTCAAGGATGTTATGGCAGACCTGCTGCGAAATTGACCCATCTCATCTTTCAAGTTGTATCCCTCTGGGCGTTTATTTCTTTCAGCAACTTTCCACAACTTTATTGTTTTATCTGAAAATGATACATAAATGTATACATATAGCTCATGAAGTATGAAATTGAAGCTGGGAAAGTAATAACATGGCCGCCTAATACCTCAGAGTCGATGTGGACTTTGTCCACCAAACAGGTCTGGAAAGAGACAAACGCATAAATACTTAAATTTTGGCTCTAATGCTTTAACCCTTCCTTTGCAAAAAGGAATTTTTTTTTATAACAATGAAAAGTTTCATCATCTACCTTTTAGCAAGATGTCTGTTGGTGTCTGAAATTATACTTGTACAAATAAAAATAAGAGTTTTTGAAAATGCAGCTGATATAATACAGAGGATAAAATTTCTTCTTTACAAATGGGTTGAATACTAGGGGTAAATACTTTCAATAAACTCCACTGCAGAGTTGAGGAATGCCAATATACTTATACATTTATCCCATGACTTAAAAATGCAATACCAGGTGGACACAACTCAAGAAAGAAGCTACTTTTTGCTTGTGTTAAAAACATACCGTTTGTGGAGAGAAGAAAGTGGTTTCTGTTGGTTTGCCTTAGCCATCTGATTTTGTTGATCTTTTCTTCAATTTCCAAACTTTTGAGGTAGTCAAATTCTGGTTCATGTGATTGGAATGTACTGTACACGTTGTATTCTGCTCTGCTTGGAACTAAATTTTTGCTCTGGATAAAATGAAATGACATTTTTTATAAGAATATACTTTTCATCTGAACTGAAAATATGTATGTCTTAAATGAAATGGGTGATGTGTATGAAACACATGAAATAAAAATAATAAAGGTTAAAGGGGAGGGAGAGGGCAGGGAAGGAGGAGAGGCAGAGAGGGTTCTCCTACTAGTCTTAGCCCTACTAAACAGGCCTGTTTTTGGCATGATATGTGTTCAATCAATGATTTAAATCCATAATACTTATGTTGATTAAGGAACATAATAAAACAGATTAAGAAGGGAAGATTAAACTCCCAATACTTTTGTTCTTATGACACAAATAATAACTTACAGCAACATCTCTTTGAAAGATAACCACACGCCCACCCTTGTCTCCTGTTGCCAACAAATCACCATCACTATTGAACTCAACACATGAAATGATGTCAGCTGAAAAAAAAATAAAGGGATCAAAATGAAACCAGCACATAAATGCCTGTTCGCCTTTGTGGTTTATGCCAAGGATGTTTCTTGAAATCAAGGGGAAAACTTGTAAACCAAATTATGTTCTCTCTAGTAGCTAAACATTTGCTGAATAAATTCACAAGGATTTCAAACATTTATAACTCAAACTCAAAGAGAGCAACATTCTTTTTCAGTAACATATTGAAATAATTTGAAAAGAACAACTCAGATAATTTTGATCAACAAATAGGTCTTTAATTTAGTGAAAAAAAACCCCAGTAAAACAATGTATTTTTTATCTGTACTTAGGAAATGAAACTTACTTTTTAAGCCCTGCCAGAAAAAAAAATTTCGCACTGCAAGAGCATATGTTTGCAATGATTCACCTCTAATACAGGATCCAGATTTGTAATAAGATCTTGAATTCATGAGTGTAGGTGTGTGGTGTATGTCTAGCAGGTTGAGTTACTAGTACTCTGCACACTCATGTCCTAATTCTAGGTGGGATCAATACTAAACATAGACCAATAAGTGAAGTGCTTAAAATAAAAGACAAGGGCACAGAGTGCATCAAAGTAAAAAAAGAATTGTAGAGGGAAGAGTGGAAGTTTGAGGCTGAGGTCAGTAACAGAGAGGAAAGAGTAAACAAAAACTAAAAGAAGCTTTGACAAAAATATAGACAGGAGACAGGAAATAAGGTTCCCCAAAAAATTGGTTACAAAAGAGCAAGACAAACATCTGTTTCTATAATCATACATGACTTATCATTGAGCCTGTCTTCCAAGGTATGGCAAAGAAACCCTTAAATATTGTCCATATTTTGTCATTTTCTCTAAGGTAACTTATCAAAATGATTTATTTCTGTTTCTTTGAGTCACTGACTATGTTCTTGAAAGCAAACAACACCGATTCAAATTAAGGGAAATAAACGAAAAATATAACTAATACACGGCGTCGCATAAGCGCTACTTTAGTTGCCAAGGCACGCACGGTGTCAATGACCTGACCCCTTGACCTAGTTGTCAACCCAGGTAGACTCGGGCGGCTCTATGCCTGCACGACACTGTTTTTTTTCCGATATTTTACTGTAATTTCTAACCACAATAATGATTATTATGTTTTATTTTAAAGTTTGCATTGACAAATGAATAAAACAGGCTATAAACGCAAGCAAGAACGGAAACTTTAGCTCAAATACTTTTTATGTTACATGGCCATAAAAAAAGCATTTATTGTAGTATATTAGAAAACAAAAGAGTGATTTTTAGAAGGTCGTAACAACTAAACGCAAGATGGAATTTTTTTTTTAAATTTCACATACAGAACTTATCAGTTTTGAATAAACTACTCACAAATTTTTTTTACGTTAGAATACTTTTTGCAGGAGACGATTTTTTTGTACATGTCTCTGTCTTGAGCGAGTTTTATACTACTCAGCTATAGAAATAAAGAAAGCAGTCAAGCAACGTTAGAGACAGACAGACGAAGCTAGATCTAAGGATCTACAGATGCAAGTGACTGCAAATAAAGAAATAATTAGTATAGAAAAATCAACCACAAACCTAGATCTAGCTCAAGACCGACAAATAAGACAAAAGACGTGGAAACATAACAGATGGAATGAACAGGGATCGAACCTGCACCTCGATGCGGCACCCACCGCCTTGCTGAGACAAGAACAGCAGACACTTAACTACTGAGCTATCCACATCTACAAAAAAAAAAAGATGCTTCAGGCACAGAGACTTTCATGCTGGCTTGAATAGACTAAGAAGTTGAATCGCTAAGAATGATCAAGTCCATTTAGAACATAAACAAACTAGTCTCTAGCGGATCTTAAAAAGATGCACATTTAACTGAAAGACATAAATGAGTATAGAAATAAAGAAAGCAGTCAAACAACGTTAGAGGCTGAGGCAGACGAAGCTAGATCTAAGGATTTAGAATGCAAGTGACTGCAAATAAAGAAATAATTAGTGTAGAAAAATCAACCACAAACCTAGATCTAGCTCGAGATTCTTCTGTAAGTTGTCATGTAATTGTCTATTGCTGTTTGAATGTCTGGTAAAGAACTGTCATCTATAGGTGCTGTGTGTGATATTAACTTGTGAATTGCCCTGAATGTGCCATTGAGATCGTTAAAAATTATCTGTATTGTATGTGCTTTGACTATGAGGAATGGATTGTTTAGTAAGGGTTTGTGTTTGTTTGATGATTGTTTCTGTAAGATCTGTGTAAACGTTCTTTTTCTGTTTAGGTGTTATAGCACAAAGTCTGCCTCAAATTCTGAGCAAATCGTTTACACGACACATGTGGGATTCAATTATAATCAATAGAATGTTCCATATTTTGATTGACTCAACTCAGGATAATTATCTAGAACTGAATGGGAAAAAATTCAATGATGAAAACGAGCATAGATGCGCTTTGAACCCATCTAACACAACAAAACTTATATCATTTTAATCTATGGTTTCCGTTCTTTCAGATAAGTATTGAAAAGTGATAATCTAGCGTTTACTTTTTAATTAATTAGCAATTAAACCTAATAGGAGCGAATTGCAGATAAAATTTTTGATAAAAACATGGACTATGAAAACGCAGTAACCACACTCAAAAATCTGATGATAAAAATATCAATGTAACACCAGGTTTCAAATTAGATTTAGAAGAAACTGTTAAAAGTTGAACAATGTCTGTACTATGAGTAGTTCTGAAGATATTGTAAGTTAAAAAAGAGGAATTTTCTATTTTATTACATAAAATTCAGCAGACCTGTGCTGGCTTGTGCAGACAGCGATTATCTGCTGCCAAGGGCGGACCTGACCCTGACAGTGATTGATGACGTTACCTGAGCCCGGCCCCCTAAAACAATGCTCGAGTCGCTTAAGTTCAAACTGGCTTTCGGGCCTATCCCCCCATTGTTCAGAACTAAAATGCAGTTTTTAGGGCGAAATTCTACGCTGTGAATAAGGCTTTGCAAGATTGGTTTAATTTACCTATCTACATCTGGGTCCTAAAATCTTAATACTCTAAAACACAAAAAGCCTACTTACCATCAGCAACATCATCTTCTATAGCTCCTTTTACTTGTGAAAAGCACCATGTCAATTCACCGCCATTACCTGTCCAATTAAAAAAAATTTAAAAAAATTACTTCGATGAACAGTGAAAAATGTTTTAGAATCTTAAGCAAACTTTTTTGGAATTTCGGCCTGAAAGACATATGTCCCATACTCATTCCATAGAGACAGCTCTGGATTTGGATTGAGTCGTTGATAATTGAATTTGATGGCTTGCTTTCAAAACACAATGATTAAGAATAAAGTCCTATTGACCTTCTGTTTTTTAACAAACAATTAGAGAAACCACTTAAAAAATTATTAATTTATCTTTTAATACCTTTCGAATCTATGGCGCAGCTGGGTAGCAGTCTGACGGCTATGAGCTTTTAACTGGCATATATAATTAAATTTATTTTCACAGAAGGCTAGCTCTAGACAAGATTCATACAGATCTTGAACAATCAAAACAACCTTGTGAAAAAAAGACTATCAAATTAAATAAACCCAAATCGTCTATTTATATGCCTAGTTCATGTGATGAATTTAAAAGGACTTTAAAAGTATAAAATTTATCTTCTAAATTAATTTATAAAGCTTGAAGTACACAATCATGTAAATGATGTATACCAATATGCAGCTAAAAATGCACATACACGCTTATGGCCAAGCAAAAGACTCTAGCAGGAACAGAAAAAAAAAAAGTGAATTGGGTACTTATGCCAAACTAATGAAGTATATACATTAATTTTGCTCAGTCATTGCTTGGTTTGGAAACAGTTTGTGACTCCCATTTTTTTTTTTTAACTCACTTGGGACTGAGGGTCTGAGGAATAATTTCAGCGCTCGTGACTGGGCCTTTTTTGGGTATTTTTAAAAATTTGTAAAAAAAAAAACTATTCAACCAATCTTAATCAAATTTTGAGACACATAATAGCAATACATGCTGATTTGAATAAAATAAACAACTATAAGATATCTTAAAAAATGATTTTTATGTAATTTTTCTAAAAGTAAAACACCACACATTTTCATTTTTTTAAAAAATTTTAACTCCGTTAGAAGCCATGGTGGCAAAGTTAGTTTTGGATATAGTTTCACTTTTGGACCTCTCGAGGAGTGGTGTCCCTTTCCATCATAAACAAAAAATGCAAAACTGTATCAGGATGAAACTTTGCATGGACCAGAGAGAATGGTTGCATTACGCTTACAGACGTTTCCAGTGGCTTTACCATGATTAGTATAGGAGTTATGGGAGGTCAAAGTCGATCCCGTAAGAGCCATGGGAAATGTCACTGACGGGAAACGTCGCAAGTGAGTTAACAAACATTATAAACTTTTTTTTACCTTGGACAAAAAAATCATTTCTTTTCCTTTAATTTTAGATTAGATCTAGATCTATTTTATATAAATTTGAGAATAAAGACTAAAAATTACTATACACTTTGATCTACATTAGTAGATCCCAAGGCCTTTCAAAAAACCTGGAGCAAGTTTTAAAAATGAGGTAATTTTACATTTCCCATTTCACCACAGCCCCATTTCTACATAGATCAAGACTACAAGATAATCACATCTATCAACCATGAGTATTATTGCAGTTTTAAAATTGTAATTTTCTTAAAGAATTGGATATATATATACTGAACACGATTATGAAGGTTTTATTCATCGCAAGATAAAAGCATTTTTGTGCTGCTCTAAAATCCCATTAAACTACAGGTTTTGAATTCGTCAAACATTCAATTGTGCAGCCTAACGTGAGTTGGGCCAATATCTACAAATCTATCCGATCATCAATAATCATCTCAATTTTACTTTCACTTGCATTTAATTTTAGAGCGCACCTGAAGCCCAGGAGTCTTGTCAAAACATGGTTATATTTACATTTAAATAAATATTTTGGGTCTTATTCTTGGTGATATCTAGATCTAGATCCAATCTGGAATCTCGGTTAAGATCTTGATTCTAGACTCTAGATTTAAAGGTCTTGACATAGCTTAGATCTCGTAGAGCATGAAGAGTATAATTAGATCTAGATCTGTAATGGCAGTCGAAATCAGCATCATAAAAACATTGCAGTAACGCAACCCATGCTTGACTTTAATTTTCCAAACCTGCAATTTCATGTAGGTTAAGATCAAGACCTCCGTGTCAGGAAATCTGAAATATTATAGATTCAAATTCGGAAACCTGCTAAGAACAAAAGGGGGCGGAAGCCATCAAAACAAAAAGTTTGAATAAGGTGACATATTTCGTGACATAAAGCTTTATCAACTATTGCAACTCGACATACCTGTCATTTTGCCCACTAAAGAGAAAACATTCAGTATAAAATTATATAATGTATCTTGAAAGTTGCAAAACAGCCCCTAACAATGAAGTTGCAAAGAGATGACACCAGATAGAGCGATTGATATTTTGAAACTCATCTGCCGTCATGTAAACATGGCCGACTTCTCAGTAAATTTCGTGACGTCATGTGAATGAGATGTGAGAGGCATTGTGGGTTGAAGTCTTCCGCAAGCCGAGCCTTGCAAGGTGCTATCGGCCAGGTTTTATGATCTAATTCGTAGGCCTATAATATGCTGTCATGATTCAAGAAAAAACAAAAACAAAAAAACACCTAAATCCATAAACCTTTAACAAGCTACACTTGGCACTGTTTATTTAGCTTTTTTTTTAAAACCAAGCCTGGCTAGTGAGAAGTTATAAATACTTGAAAGTGAGTGTTCGAAACATTTTTAAAATACAATGTAAGTGATCAACAAGAACCAAGGCATTCCGGAGTGAGCAGTTACTTAGTCTCAAGTAGCAAAGCGGGTACCGGTACTTATATCTTCAGACTCAAATTTAACGACTGTTACAACTAGTGCTATTGTAAGAAAGATCAGTATTAAAATAAAAGTGGGACTAACATTCCTAACACTCTTCCCCAAGGAAAGATGAAAAAGGGCTGTAATATAAAGTCCTCTTTGTTATATGGAAGAAAAAGTTGTCGATGCCGTAATGCTCACCTTAAAGTTTTATACTTACTCCACAACTACTGTTTATGATGCAAGCCCCCAGCCCCACCCCCACCCCCAAAAAAAAAAAAAAAAAAAAACAAAAAAAAACAACAACAAGACAAAAACAAATAAAAATTAAAAAAAAACAACTGTGCAACGTAATAAAAATATAGGAATCCGCTTGCTGTTCCATTAGCTGGTCATTTTTAAAACCAATTGGACGTGAAACGAGTTCATGCCGGTACTCAACGCAGAGCAGGCTGATACTCAGTGTGTATACATAGGATTAGTTCTTAAAGAATCCTATATACCTGGCTAACAAATCTCAACCACTTAGTTGTTTGAGTAGTCTACTGTAAAAATAAGACAATGCTGATGATGCTTATGTGAATTTTTTAGAACAGTGTATAGAAAAAGAAGGAAGAAAAATAACTGACGAGGACAAGAGTTGGAAACCATCGCATGACCATCCCCACCTTTCCACAACTAATAGGCTGCTGTTGCTACTATCACTAGTACTTCTTCTTCTTCTTCTTCTTCTTCTTCTTCTTCTTCTTCTTCTTCTTCTTCTTCTTCTTCTTCTTCTTCTTCTTCTTCTTCTTCTTCTTCTTCTTCTTCTTCTTCTTCTTCTTCTTCTTCTTCTTCTTCTACTCCTACTCCTACTCCTACTTCTACTACTGCTACTGCTACTGCTGCTGCTGCTGCTGCTGCTGCTGCTGCTGCTACTGCTGCTGCTGCTACTACTACTACTACTACTACTACTACTACTACTACTACTACTACTACTACTACTACTACCACCACTTCTGCTTCTGCTGCTGCTGCTGCCGCTGCCACTGCTATTTCTACTTCTACTTCTACTTCTACTGCTGCTGCTGCTGCTGCTGCTGCTGCTGCTGCTGCTGCTGCTACTACTACTACTACTACTACTACTACTACTACTACTAATGCTGCTGCTGCTGCTGCTGCTGCTACTACTACTACTACTACTACTGCTGCAAAAGCTTCTGCTTCAATTCAAAGGCATGTAAGAACAAAATAATGAACGAGCAAATAAAGGGAGAACATCTGGTGGTTTTCTTTGTCTTTTGAAAAAAAAAAAAAACCACATTCGCAGTTGTCTCTCTTGTCTCTAACGGAATGAGACTTCACTGACACTTACTCTAGCGCTGCGTAGACTGCACAGCTCTTTCATCTTTCATAAACACTAAAATAACGTAAATAAACTTTACTTTTTCCTTTGTAATTTTATACATCTTCTCAATTTGCGGCATTAAACAGTTTCGACCCTCATGCACGCGCGTGAGAGTTTTTTTAACTGATGATTCGCGTTCTTCCTTTTGTATCGGTTTGTTTTTTTTTGTTTTTTTTTTTTTAAGACCTACTACACTTACTGAAATACAACTTTGGACAATCAAGCATGCACTTTTTTATTCGAATTTCATTAGACAATGCTTTTTTTTTAATGTTTGTGGTTGGAAAAAAAAAGGGGGGGGGGGGGGAGGGGGGGGGGAAGGAAGAGGGAAACCTAATTACCTACCGGTACTCCACAAGTTTACTAAGTAGGCCAAGTATTTCAGCAATGTATTCTGGCGATCTTCATAGAATGTCCTTTCATTCATATCTACCTTTCAAAAATATAGTGTACCTAGTCATTTTTGTATTTCTTTAATATGGAAAAAAACACCCAGAACTTAAACCTTTTATGTAATTGCTGTTTGCTGTAGGTGTTCTTTAATATTTTTTTTAATTTACGCTCATTATTAGGATATCACTTTACCATAATTATTCTAGTCTGTCACGATTGTTGTATCTATAGCTCTTTTTTTGTTTCATTTTCTTCCCTATTCAGTCATATTCATGTCACAATATGTTAGAGGGCGCTTAATTTTGGCTTGCTTGCTCTTCCAGAATTTTTCATGTAAATAATAACGTTTCTGACGATGTTTTCATTGGTCGTTCCTCATGTAATTTCAGTTTTAATGGCCTTGCGTCACCTGCTCAACATATTTTCCTACAAAAAAAGATATATTAGCATAAATGGGTTTCGATATCGAAAATATGTACTTGGAGAATGTTTGTTTAATCCTGGTATTTTCTTTTCCGGTGTGTTTTTGTACTGAGCATAAAAGTTATTTTATGTTAATGGTTTTAAGCCTTCTAGGGATTGTGAGAACTAAAATCTAGTAATCATGAATTATTGGGCTAATGGGCTAATTCAAAAACTTTTTTCGCTGCCTGCCCACTTCCTCGACATTTTGTATGTGCCTACGTACCATGACTATGGCAGTTTTTCCGGCATCTAGGGACAGCGTACTGGAGGACGTAGCTTAGAATTATTAAGAGGATACCCCTACTTCACAATCACAATAACATTTATTATCATCACCACCCCCGTCACCCCATCACCACTAGCAGCAGAACAACGGCAACACCAGCGTGAGTGATAAATACATCGATAATCAAATGTCTTAAGTCAAACATCTCACTAAGCCTATCTAAATAGAGGAATATAATTTGATTCACGCAGCTGAAGTAATACACTGTTTTATTAATCGGTCTACGTTAAAAATGTTATCTCTCTCTCTCTCTCTCTCTCTCTCTCTCTTTATCCTTACCTCCCTCTCTCTCCCTTTCTCCCCCTCTCTCCCATTCTCTCTATCCGTTTCTGTCCTCTAATATCTGTCTATTGTCTCCTGTCTCTCTGTTTGCATGCCTGTCTGTCTGCCTGTCTGTCTCTTTGCCTCCCTGCCTCTATGCATTCTGTGTTTACATGTCTATTCGTGCTTGAATATAAACGTAATTAACATCCGCTTACATTGAACTAGGTACATGTGTCAATGAATAAAATTAAATTATTCAACGTCCCCTTCGCCAGTCTCAGTTGCATTGTGTTGAATTAACAATAAAAAAAACAACAAGGACAATAAAAACAACAAAACAGTGAAGACGACGTAAGATAATTGCAATGTAAAAATGTAGTGTTCCTTTTTAGAGCAAAACCATAATGATTGATAACATTGATTTAGATCCACTTAAAAACGAAATGTACGAAAAAGGCGAAGCTCGAGACTAAGTTAAAGTATCAAATTTATGAAATTAAAAATTATTGTTATAACCAAGCTATTCCTCATTTATTACAAACAAATCAGCTGCAGTTAATTATTTTTTTAAATTGAATGATAACATGTCTGCATGTCCCCAAAATTCTTAACAAATACAAGCATCTTCAGTGACTCCATAAAATTCACTTAGGGAAATACAGTTACTTATAAAGTTATTACCCTGTATCAAGAGCTCAGTGATGAAACCACTGAGCTCTTGAAAGGATGCGGGCTATGGTGGATTGTGATGGATGATGTCTACGCTACTTTTGAAAGAAAAAGTACAGGTTGCTAATTTTCAAAATGTTTGCGGACTTACAGAGAAAAGAACGCACCATGAAATATAAAAAGAAAAACAAAATTGTGCATTGCCTGAGATCGGGTTTAATTGCTTTATGGGAAAAGTTTCAAAGCTAATACTTATTTTCAAATATTTTATT
The DNA here is from genome assembly GCA_033675545.1 of Elysia crispata. Taxonomy (NCBI): domain Eukaryota; kingdom Metazoa; phylum Mollusca; class Gastropoda; family Plakobranchidae; genus Elysia; species Elysia crispata. The sequence goes on from JAWDGP010000260.1 coordinate 1,312,011, forward strand.
GGAAATTAAAAATCTCTTGCCACAAAGATTCATGATGTCAAAGTGCTTAAGGGATGAAACATATAGATTAGAACAATATCTGCTGTTGCTCTATTTTTCAAGCGCATGACCTTAATTCATAAAGAAACTCTAAAACGAAGTAGGTCAATGAGCCTCGAAAAGGAATACAATTTCTAAAACAGCTATATCACACTGTCAAATTCCATGAACCTTGTCCAAGTACCAGAGTCATTAAGAAAATATTCTCCATCATTATATTTTTCCTGAGCCATGTTTGCGGCGTTTTATTTCGGCCAATCTTTGAAACTAACTTCACTCACCTTGGATTATTGATACTTGCGGAATTTTGACAGCGCTTGCCGTTTTTCATTGGTGACTGTGGCAGGTATTAAGAAATGCATAGGAACTTTACAAAATAACTTATTGGATACCAAATGCATTAGGGTACATCCACGAACAGTAATTTTACATTTATTTAAATTAATACAGCTCTATATTATTATTGTTTTATTTTCAGGCGGAGTTACAGTGCTGATCCACGCCCAAACCTTTGCTTTGATAAGTTTTGCAATTGGTGTAGAGAAGGGAAAAACTCTTGTTTTTTACCTATCAATCGTGTCCTCCGTGGTTAAAAAATAAAAAAAAAAAAACCCACAGTACTTCATGCTCCATGTCTCGATTCCATTTCGCATAGAACTCTTTGACCTTCGCAGGTTTTTACAATATTCAGTATCTAGCGAGACTAGTACTAATAGTTCAAAACTGGACGCTGGGAGATGAAGCGTATAGAGCTGCTTTGAGAAGTAGGCGCTGCCTTTTCAACAACCAGACAAAATCGGAACTAACCCTATTGCAATACATTCGCTAAATCACATTATTGAGGTAATAGAACCTCCGCCTCATTACCATCTTGCTGCGGGTGAAGGATAGCAAAGGAGAGAACAAAAGGCGCATCACTTGGAAGGAAAAGAAGAGCCAGCTCAGGAGAGAGAGAGAGAGAGAGAGAGAGAGAGAGAGAGAGAGAGAGAGAGAGAGAGAGAGAGAGAGAGAGAGAGAGAGAGAGAGAGAGAGAGAAAGAAAGATTGGGTAGGGGAAGGGAGAAGGGGGAAACGAGGACATAGAGGCCGAGCTGTTAGACGGAGAGACAGTGATGAGGAAGAGAAAAAGATGGGAGAGATATTAATAGGTAGATAGAAACAAGGTAGGTAGATAGAGAGAAAGAGAAGAGAGAGAGAGAGAGTGTGAGAAAAAGAAAGAGAGAGAAAGAGAGAGAATGAAAGAGAGGAAATTAAGGAGCCGAAAAAAAAATGAAAAGATTACATACAGAGGCATGAGAAACCATGATAAAGATGGAAAAATAGATGAATAGACAGATCGATGGATAGAAATATAGAATATAAAGAATAGAATCAAATAGAGTAGAATAGAACAGAACATATAGTTAGGTAGATAAATATAAAGATAGGTAGATATATAGGTAGGTAGGTAGTTAGGTAGATAGGTAGTTAGGTGGGTAGGTAGATAAATAGATAGATAGATAGATAGATAGATAGATAGATAGATAGATAGATAGATAGATAGATAGATAGACAGATAGATAGAAAGGCACAAATACCCGCTGCCACACCTCACGGAAATAATAGCTGGGCCCCATTTTTTTAAAAATAGAAGATTCGGTAAAAAACAATCGTGTATCAGTTTATTTAAAGCACATCACTAGATCTATCTAATTTTCAATAGTATTTTGCGAATACTAATGCCACAACATGTGACTAATGCTACCTAGATTAAAGTAATGAACTCTGTTCAGCAATGAGAAACATAATGGTTACCTGCACTTTTTTTTAAATTGCTGAGCTACCCCCTCCCCCTCTCACAAACACATTAACCTATTGTCCCAAATCTGGACTATCTATATTTTATTTCTTTTTTCGGACTTCACTTACCGCACATCTGTGCAATGGCAGTAACGTCAGTGCTTTTTGAACGGTTTGGGGATCATTCTCAGTGCAGGCCCCTCACGCTATTGCTAGAGTCTACATGTTCAAGCAAAAACTGGAGACGGAGCTCAATACATCTTTGCGTAACCAGAATTCCCTCCTACATGAGAATGAATTTATATTAAATTCAAACGTGATTCTAAATTCATTAAACGCCTCCTCCCCTCTTCCTCCCAACTCCAACTAATGCCAAAAGAAAAAAAAAAGAACCCCTCCATAAAATCGAGTCTTTTGGCAAGCCAAACTCATCCTAGAATGTGTAGATCTAGATCAAATATCTGTTACTTTAAAAAAAAATCTAGATGCGGAATAAGAAGACCAAAAAAAAAGGAAAATGCGAAAAATGAGCTTATTCATTTAGCTCGAAAAATAAGATGCATAGACATGCAATAGGCTATTAAGAATCAGTGAATCATTTAAAATTTTGAAGCTGTACGATCTATCAAGCAAGTCACCTTTTAGTCTTTTAGTATTTTATATATATATATATATATATATATATATATATATATATATATATATATATATATAGAGAGAGAGAGAGAGAGAGAGAGAGAGAAAGAGAGAATGTAAGGGCAGAGGATTAACATTCGGGACTGCAGCAAATATAGTTCTAATGATTTGATGTCAGACAAAGTTATTGTCTTTCTTTAATTTTTTAAATTTTATTTAAGATCATTGAACCGTAAAGTCTTTTCCGTCGGCACAGTTCATGGAAAGCAATACAGAGGAGGTTCCACGGCTTAATTTTGCTAAAAAAATTGCCTCCAAATTTCATATCATAAAAATTGTTGTAGCAACTACAGTTCGCGACTACTTCTGTGTGAACAAGAATGATATGAGCTGGTAACATTTAATGGTTCATCTTTGTATGCTGTCTGCGTAAAGCTCCAAAAAAGCTTAATTTAACTATGTTTCATTATAGAAAATATTGAGCAGTCTAAATCTCGTCTAATATTTAGTCTGGGCAGGACAAAATGACACAGGCCATTGAAGGTAATTATGGAAATGTGCCTATACATGTATACCGAATATAGATAGCACTTTCGTTCATGCTCTGTGTATGAATGGAAACAACTTTTCATTCAGATCAACGAAAAAACAGGCAGTTAGAAATAATATGATTAGAGATAGATTGACTATAAGACTTATGCATTTAGTGACAGATTCACTCAAAATTACAGAGAGAGATTAAAGGGTAGGTAAACAGACGTAGTACAGATTGTACAATAATTAATAGAGTGATGGATGGATGAATTTGTTAGTGAGTAGATAAATGGAAATATTGATAGGTGGATGGAGAGATGCCTAAATTTTGGAGAATATGGCTAAATGAAACGGCACCTTTTAATCACTCTATTTACCTTTATTTTTCGGATGAGTGGCGTTGTGAAGGATGTGGCTTAGACGCATCTTCATTGTAGGCGAGGACACTGTATTGGTTGCCTTGACACTATCTCCAGACCCTGGAACTGCACCGGGTGTGTTTGGCGGGGAGGTAGGCGACACAAGAGGTGCCACTGATGTTAATGACGGCACCACTTTAGGCATTGTTGGAGATGTAGCTTTCCTTAGCATATTCAACAAGGAAAGCTTAGAGAAACTCCTCAGTTCATGCCTTCATTGTATTTTCAAATCACAGCTTGAGTAAATTCTTCCATTCTCGAGGAACACAAATATTCTGCCTGCTCAAAAATACTCACTTTCAATGACAGTTGTTTTTTTTTCCTTCAACACAGAACGCTGAGGGACGACCACCGCACACTTTAATCCTCATTCGAATTTAACTCAACTTCTGTATCACGCCTCATATATTGACTAAAATCTGATCCACGTGAATCGAGTGTCAGCTGAGTAAACACAGCACACACTGAGTATTGTGAGTAAGAAGGACACATTCATAGAGTGAAAACTAAATGGTTACAAACGAATTTATTCACCTTGTGAAATAATATTATTTTCTGTTATGGTTTAACAACGTCACAGTAAAAAGAAAGTAAAGACAGACAGATTTTGACATAATTGCAAGCAAAAACAAAACAAAACATAAAAAAAAACAAAACAAAAACAACAACAATCGAAAAAAACCAAACAAAAACAACAACAAAACAAAACAAAAAAAAAACAACAACAAAACAAATAAACAACAACAACAGAAAAAAATAACAGCCCAAAACCATCCCGAGTCAACATCGCTGCGCCTGCAGCTACTTTCACACGACCGAATCGACAGCGGCAACACCATCGACAACTTTCTATTATCATCACCGTAACTACTACAACTATTTTGGTTTTGTTCCTGAAATCTACAGATCTAAAATAGAAACTTGATCTGCAGTTCTAATCCTAAGCTTATTTAATAACAACAACAACAAAAATAAATTATTATTATTATTATTATTATTATTATTATTATTATTATTATTATTATTATTATTATTATTATTATTATTATTATTATTATTATTGTTATTATTATCATTATTATTATTATTATCATCATTATTATTATTATTATCATCATTATTATTATTATTATCATTATTATTATTATTATTATTATTATTATTATTATTATTATTATTATTATTATTATTATTATTATTATTATTATTATTATTATTATTATTATTATTAATGTCATTCCCCTCCCACATTTCAAACCTTGATAACAAAAGCATGATATCTTTTGTCTGGATTAAGTATGTTTCTCTTTCCTTTTCCTTTTTTGCTCTTCCTCCTCCTCCTCCTCCTCCTCCTCCTCCTCCTCCTTCTCCTTCTCCTTCTCCTTCTTCTTCTTCTTCTTCTTCTTCTTCTTCTTCTTCTTCTTCTTCTTCTTCTTCTTCTTCTTCTTCTTCTTCTTCTTCTTCTTCTCTCTAATTACTTTCCCCTCTCTTTTGGCATTCATACCCTTCTCAGAATCCTATTATTTGAAGTATTTCTTTCTCCAATGCAATATTTTTAATATAAATATATATATAAATTATATATATATATATATATATATATATATATATATATATATATATATTAAGTGAATAATTCTCTCCAAAATATGTTCGTAAAATCTGTTTTTGTGTCTCATGAAGGTATAAAATTGAGAAGCTCACCCGGTTTTTATTGCTTTGTAATATTATCAAGGGCTACACTTTACTTTTACATATTTTTGTTTAGGGGGCCTTGCAACTGTTGCTGCTAATCCTCCTCCCCCTCCTCTTCCTATTACAACTACTGCTGCTGCTACTGCTACTGCTACTGCTACTGCTACTGCTACTGCTGCTGCTGCTGCTACTGCTACTGCTACTGCTACTGCTACTGCTACTGCTACTGCTACTGCTACTGCTACTGCTACTGCTACTGCTACTACTACTACTACTACTACTACTACTACTACTACTACTACTACTACTACTATTGTCCACTTCTATCACTATAGTTAACAATTAAAAAAAAAACACTTCAAGTATAATTTAGTCCTTGTTTTAAAACAATGAAGACTTGGGAAATCTGTGTATCACCTAAGAGCAAATTTGCATGCCGAGCCTTCAAACAGCCATCCTCGAATGGCCCTGTTTGTTTTCCTGCGTGTAAGATCATATCCACCTCAAAGCACGTAGACTAGACAGGACCTGGTCTTTTTATAATTGGTGCAGCTTGCACGGTCTATGGCAGGCACGCAATGTCGAAAATTATCCCTGTCCCTCCCGTTACTCTTGGTGCAATGACTTAACCTCGGAAACGAACAATTTTTAAACTACATTTACAAAGGCTTACCATGCTATGCTTATTGATATTGTTTTCATATTGTAGTAATATTTTCTTTCGAAAAATACTTACTAAATTCTTTCTTTACATTTATGTAATATTTTTCACCCAACACTTAATCAAGACTAAGGGATTGACTGTAAACGGATGGGATTTCTTCCACATTTTGTTGTAAGTAATTAATACAGAAAAAAATTCCGATTAACAATCTGGTTTAGGAGAACTTGAAATGGAAGATCAGACCCTGCCGCCTGTCTACTATAGTCTTTTAAAAACACTTGCTTTAATATTGCATGTATTCAAGGCTAGTGTAGTTAACGTTTTCCTTCTTTCAATCTAAGAGTAGATAATGGGGACTTCCACTAGGCTCGCATCCTTGCGACGGTTTAAGTACGTGCGATGTTGCTATCGTGTCCGCTATTGATTTGCCCGTTGGGTCCCCCAGGGGAAGTGTGTGATTGGTTTATGTATGTGTGAGGGGTTGGGAGGAGGACACGGAACAGGATAGGTAGCAGTTCCAAAGAAGAGCAAGGGGAAAAATAAGGGCGGGTCTATAAGGATAATATGTTGAGCGCATTTAATAGGCTCAGTCGGGAAAGCGAAAGGAATTATGCTTGGTAGAATAATAACAATCATTTCTTGTTCACAGATGATAACATGCGTAGTTGGTGGAAGAGCTAAAATATGGAAACAGAAGATCGAGGTGACTCAGTAAAGACAAAATGACGGAAAGGAAACTTTCAAAATGTAATTAATTGTTCAAGAATATCGTTGATCATCTTCAAGGTATACATCTCGGACAATAGTCGTCATTTTTTGCTACATAGGCAAACGTTTGAAGTTCAATCCAAATGCGTCTCATTCCTAAGTTCACTAAACATGAATACATTGTCTGATTGAAAAAAAAAGCCCAATCTCTGAAAATGACTCGTGTTCATGATGCATCACTCAAATGCAAAATGCACCCCCCACTTTTTTTTCTGCCCCGACCCCATCAACTCCGCCCACGGTTACTCGAATCTCTACGCACACGAATAGGCCTTTTATGAATATAGATCCTTTATTTAATGGTACTTCAGGATATTCTAGTATATAATGCACTATATCTAGATTTAAGTAAGAAATGGATCTTCATTTCTCCATTAGAGAGAATTATAGTAAAGGTATTTGCCTCAAGCAGTTTACTGACACAAAATCAGCGACACGGGGATATGAAATAAATATAATTAGATCTAGATCTGCAAATATAGAATCTTAACCTGATCCATATTTCATGACTTTAAATCTTATTCTCTAGCGTACAGATCGTGGCCTTTTCACCGTTTTATTCACATTGAGGTGGCAAAGAAGAAAAGTATCAAATTAGTCACCAGATAATTTTCTCGTATTTTAGACATGTCTCTTTCTACATAATCTAATGATTACCTTTGCAGCATCAGCTTTGAAAAGTGAAATGACAATGAACAAGTCTAATGAGAGCTAAGAAAAATTTGGCGTATTCATGATTTCAAAATTATGATTAACATAGAACAACGAGGAAGTGAGCGAGCTGAAAGACAGTGATATATATATATATATAGATATAGAAGATCTTACCTTAAATTCTCTGCATACTACACTTGTGTTTCAAGCGGAGGACAAAGGTGTCGCCTGTCCTCCGCTCTCTTCATGTATATATATATATATATATATATATGTAGATCTATGTCATTATCTTTATCAACTATTAAAGGGACAGGCTAGGATACATTGTGGTATTCGAAATAGAAAATTATAAACAACGAAATTTTCAGGAAAGTTTACTATAATTGGCTTGAACTCTGACGCCGCCTTCTTTCTTCATTTCTCTCATTTAAAAAAAAAAACCAATCGTTTCCAACGGTCCTGTTTTTTAAGTACCAAATTACGAAACGACTACAAATAATTGCGCATGTTATGTTCATCGAATGGAGTCATTGATGCAATTCTCTGGTGTTTTGTGGGAAAAAACATAACCTACCATGGTGTGAATGATTACTTGTCCAGTCAACCTGCCGCGTTCAAGTTTAAAAATAAGGAAATAATTAGACATGGTTGGCTTATTCATCTTGGAGACGCACTCTTGCACTTATCGAGACACAACCCACAACAATTATTCACCCGAAAAGAAGACGATAGTTCATCCTAGTCACATTACATCAGACAATTTAAAAGAAACATGGAATGATATTTTTGCTTACGGTACCACTTTTATGATTCAGATGATGACTTAATCAGATACCTGCCATTTTGAAAAAAAATCTTGACTGATCTAAACTCAATCAGTAAGCCAAAAATTCACAAAATATTTAGAAAATAAATCTAAAGAGAAATAGCTGGATATATATTCAGATTAAAAAGAGGATAACATCGTACAACTAAGAAAGCCCTACGAAAACAGCAAAATAAATTTGCTTTTCTCCTTTACATTTTCCTCCTTTTTTTCTATATCTATTAGAACCATGCAAGCGGATATGGTTAAATGCATGTAACTTACAGCAAGAACAAACGTTTGGCCTATAAAATAACTAAACATTATGACATTATGCTTATGGAGTTTGGTGCTAGGTTTAAAAAAATCTGTTCAAGCTTAAATCAGTATGAATCTGCTGGACAATCCCCTATCCAAGTCTACTTCTAGAATAAGACATTTAAAATCGACACAAACGATCCAAAGAATATTAAAATACAATTAGAAAGATTATTAAAATACATTATGAGCAGCGGCTCATGAACATTATTGATATTTATTATTCCTGGTAGACGCTGCTAATATTCATACCTAAACAGATAGATAGATAGATAGATAGATAGATAGATAAATAGATAGATAGATAGATAGATAGATAGATAGATAGATAGATAGATAGAAAGATAGATCGATAGCTTGATCAATAGAATGATCTATTAATAGAAAGAGAGACAGAGAATGTGAGGGATAAACAGATGGGTGGACTCACAAAGACAAAGGGAGAGCAATTTTTTTTTGCATCGATGTTATGTATAAATGGTTCTACATATTAAAGTGAAGAGCGATTTAGGGCTTAGAAATTCCCATTTTACAAATATTTACTTGTCCATTGATTTAGAATGGTTATGATTTGCTACGACTTATTCAGACCAGAAGAAAAAAGCCATTTTGAAAAGCCATGGACTTCGATATTTTATGGTAAAATTTGCCGGTTAAACTGTTTTGGCCCACACTTAGCTTACTAGGCCATTCTAATGCCTTCTTATTGGCATTGTAATGACAAAGTTGGAAACAACGGAACAAGAGGGAAATAGACCAGAGCTAAACTAATTCGCAGAAAAAAGTCGGAGTGTCTATGCTGAGAACGGCTGATTCTGCTGATTACTTTAGAGACCATAAGGCTATCGCCCTTGGGGAATAACTCGGACCAGTCGTGGTAAATATAGCAGAAGCAAAGGCCCCAAGGAAACTTCTTAGTGTCCGGACAGCTAGTACCAAATCGTGTTACTCCACATACAAACGTCAACCGGCTATCGACTGATACTTTCAGTTTCATGACTTACATAGTCGTCAGACATTAAGATCAAGTACTTTTGATCGGAAAAAGCTTTATTCAGATTTTTTAAAGTCAAGTCCTTCAATCTTTTCCCCCAACCTCAAATGAATGTCCCACACCCATACGAGTGCCAACGCAGTAAAGGAAAATAAATAAATAAAAACAACAACAAAAACAAAAACAAAAAAACAAAACAAAACAATAACAACAACAACAACAACAACAACAACATCTGAAGAACAAAAAAGGTAGAGACACACTTTGAGGCCTTACGCATTGAAAAAAAAAAACGATTAGGCATTTCTGTTTGAAGTTTACAACAGCCAATTTGACGCAAAGGACAGGATTATTTCATTTGATCAATGAACCAGGAGATACCCTATAGCTCAGTTGATAGAGCACTGAACTAACAATTCGGAGGTTCCACGTGTCGAATGCTGGCTTTGGTTTTCTAGTGATGGGATAGGATCTCAGTTTACCAGCCATGTCTTTAGGCTTTACAGATTCATAAGATTTTCTGTTATCGTTTACAACATTAGTCTTAATCGTTGTCTCTGACGCAAAAACAAGCAGTTTCATTCCTCTTCTATGCTCTAGGGGTGGCCCTAAAAAGGCTAATCTAGGAAGTCTAGGGAGAGTAAACTTCAGGAAACAATTATGTCAATGAGCATATACAAAGGTAACTTTTCTTAAAATGGCAAAAAGCTGAACTCGGATTACGAAAAGGAAAAAAAGGGGAAATGGTTAAAAGAAGAGTTCACAAAAAAAGATGCTACAACAAAAATATTTAGTGGAAAGGAAAGAGAGCGTTCAGCAGAGAAAAATGGAGGTTAAAAAAGCGGCAAAGCCGGAAATAAATAATAAAAAAAAAAGGAACACCGAATAGGGAGGTAAGAAAAATTGGAATTGAATGGTAAGGTAAATTGGAAGGCAGACAGATAGATATTATGCTTGATGATTGTATTAGCATATATTTATATATTTATTTATTTATTTATATATATATATATATATATATATATATATATATATATAGAGAGAGAGAGAGAGAGAGAGAGAGAGAGAGAGAGAAATTATAGATGGGGGATATGGATGAATAAATAGATCTAGAAAACAGACCGACAAGTAAGAAGGGAGCAATTTTGAAAAAAAACAAACCTAAAGACTTAATTCAAGCGGA
>JAWDGP010000260.1:1327500-1345000 GCA_033675545.1 Elysia crispata
TCCTCTCAATCCTTCCTTCTCGTTTATATACATATATATATATATAAATAATTGCACAGAGAGAGAGACAGAGAGACAGAGAGACAGACAGAGAGAGAGAGAGAGAGAGAGAGAGAGAGAGAGAGAGAGAGAGAGAGAGAGAGAGAGAGAGAGAGAGAGAGAGAGATTATAATGTTCATGAACGATTTGTTCAACAAACTTCTCTCTTTTGTAGATGAATGACTCCATACATGTAAAATACCCCTTTTCCAACTATGGGAGACAATAATATTTGCTATTCTCAAACAACACAAAAGAGCCTATTTTGTGCCAACTGCCAACTTCCCCATGCCTACATTGTAATAATTCCCAACTGACACGATTTACGTGACAGACGTCGGTGACGTTGAAAACAGAATCATAGCACAGCAATATTATAAGCTCTTGGGTTTCATGACCGGCAGGACAGGGAGCATGTTGTGCGACATTCTACTGCGTGTGAGATTTAAGTTGACACTGCCTGCCTGTATCGAAAATCCTCTAGCTCTAGCTGAAATTTGGGCTCATTTGAGTTCGAGCTCCCCTACGTCATAGAAGTTCCGGGTCAGGTACAGTCATATTTTTTCTCCATTATCTTGAAGCAAAACGTCATTCGTGACTGGATGCATAAATCGCGGATCTTAAAAAAGGATGTAACATTTTCCCCCCTGTTGTTGACCCCCCCAATAAATATTTATATATATATATATATATATATATATATATATATATATATATATATATATATATAGAGAGAGAGAGAGAGAGAGAGAGAGAGAGAGAGAGATCGGTTATACAAATAAAAGCCTTACTTGCAGTGCTTTTTCTTCTTAAATCAGTGATTGAATTGAGCTTTAACAAAAAATTTACTGAAATTCTCCATTCACTCTAGCTTTAATGAAAGAACAACAAGGATATGCCTCTAAGCTTGTTACCTATATACAAAACAAAGCAGAATATGCTTCGACAATTATTAAAAAAAATTCACGGACATTATTTCCTTCTTTATGCATTTTAAAATAATAGGCAATTTTGTATCGACGTCTGAACTCTCCATAAATAATAATAAAAGTTCTCTACAATAAAAAACGAATAATTTAAAAGAAAATATACAGCATAAAAAAATAAACAACAACAACAACATCAACAACAAAAAGACATATTTATGTCCTAACAGGCTCACCACGCACAGATGAAATTAGAAATCGAAGGGCTAAGACATCTGTATGGGTAAAGGTCATATCGTAAGGTATTCAGGAAAGAACAAATCGATGTAAACTAGAGACTAAGTTCATCGATGAGGCGTGCGGCTAAATCCTGTTATTTCATTCGAAGCCTGCATTCCTTCGACTCCTAGGGTGACCTCGGATCCTATCTGCTACAACCAGCTTAATTATAATGTGCAAAGCCTGGTCAATAGTAGACAGCTCCTTCAGGCACGGAGATTGCGACTGGCTCTCTTCTAAAAACGCTACACATCTGTTTTCTTTAACTGCAAGACCAACTTTCATAGTGAGGAATTTTCACACAAACACACCAACAATGGAGAGACTCACTTCACATAACTTGACATAGTTTCATTTTAAAACTCTGAGCTTAACACAGTTTCTCATAATGAATTTTCTGATAATAAGCAACTTCAATAGTTACGCCTCCTAAATTTTCCCAAATCATAATTGTATTATTTTACAATAGATAATGTTTACTTGCACACCTGCATCAGGCGCTGGCATTTCAGGCGCGTAGGTTGGCATTTTGCAACTGTTTATTTAATATTTAGAGACCCAGGGGCAATGCCACATTGCAATATCTCGACAGCTCCATTGTCACGATATCTTCTTTATTGCCTTAGAATGTATGAAAAGTAATCCTGGTAACTGGGTGGGGTATCAAATCGCCATGTCGGAAAAACGTAAGACTGACGATATGGAGATAAAAAGTTGAAATCGTATCTTGAGCTATCCGTTAACGGGGGCGTCTCATCTAATCAGCTCTATGCCTAACTTGTCATGGCCGTTTAACTGTTACAGTCTGTGAAAGTAAAGTTTACGATGACATTGGGTTAAAAAGTAAACAGTTGCAATTCGGTGTTGAGTCGGTTGCTTTCCTAATGGCTGGTTGTCCAAAGAGAATATACGTACAGAAAGAACCCTATGTTGGTTATCCAGCATCATTTGAAAGAAAAAAAGTAAAAAAGAAGCATTAAATATCTCTGTAACAATCTAATTATTAAGATTGGTGCACTGAGTTGTTGAACCTTGCTGTTTGTACAGCCAAGCGTTAAGATTATCAAAACTGATAACTCAACGTCTCCATATAATGAATTCTGTGCTGATAAAATTTATTGCCAGTTTACATGTTTGAACGTACTCTGAAACTTTAAAAATATAATGAAAATATAATTACTGAAAAGTGTTACCTTATTGCCGACATCTCAACATGTGTGAACCTCTTTAGATTTATGACGATGTAATAACCATTTTTACGACAATCCTATTAACACACACTTATGAAATGAACACATCTTGAAAAACATATCATCATGTTAAAGCATTTACCACTTTCTAGCTCAGATACGAAGCCTCTTCATTACGTTTTTTTATTTCCGAAAATGAACAACTGATTTTCAGATAATTAAACTGCCTCCTTTTTTCAGTCCACCTTGCCTATGAAATAGAATTCATAAATTATACACTATAGTTTAATTTTTTTTTTTTCCAAAGAACTACTTAGATACAATTTCAAGGCAAAGGCAAAACAATTCCGCGAAAAAAAAAAAAAAAAAAAAAAAAACCCATTACATGGATGTACACAATTCACTAGAAATATTTTTTTATCTTGACAACCTTCCTAGATTAGGCTGCCAGTCCATGCATGGGGCAACCACACTTAGAATTGTATCCTGGATGTAAAATAGGCGCGGGCAAGGACTGTTGGAATAACCGAACATACCGGAAATAGAATGCAAAATGTTAGCACTAGACTTTCTTAAAATAGCTGATCCAGGACTGGTAAATACTCGATTCTATGTGAGTAAGGAAAACAAACAAATGGTCACACACTAGCAACACTGATAAGGGCAAAAAGTTGGAAAATAGAATACACTTTGAATGGAAAAAAGAAGAGCGAGAAAAGTAAAGGCAGGAAGAGAGAGTGAGGCAGGAAGAACGCGACATTCTGACAGATAGGTAAAGAGATTGACTGATACAAATATAAATAGACAGGTATAGGCAGACAAACAGATAGAGGCAAGATAGATGGATAAATAGAGTGAGAGAGAAAAGAGAAAAAGAGAAAAAGAGAGAGAGACAGAGAGCGAGAGAGAGAGAGAGAGAGAGAGAGAGAGAGAGAGAGAGAGAGAGAGAGAGAGAGAGAGAGAGAGAGAGAGAGAGAGAGAGAGAGAGAGAGAGAGAAAACCAACATATAACAAAAAACAGAGAAGTTCGGATAGTGAAGATTCTGTGATTAATTTTAAACTAAATGAAGAGCTGACCGAATTGATAATATTGGCGTCTAATTCATTTGACCATAGAGCAAACTTGGATCCAGGATTTGAATGAAAAATTAATGTACGATAATTTCATTGTGTTGAAAAACATATTGCACTATTTAGCGTTGTAGATTTTTTTTTCAAAGGAGAGACTTGTTACTAGAAGTAGATTTGCGATTATCTTTCTCCATCATCGACTCCGTTTTATTTACTTATGGGTAAAACTTTTCAGTAAATTTTCTTAACTCTCAGTATGAAAGATAAAATCCAGGAATGAAGTAAGCAAAGCAGGATATAATTTCACTTTCAGAGCTGGCTCTCAGTGTATGCTAACAGAAAAGAGTGGACTTTTCGGGCATGTTATTGTGGTTTCGTCCTGTTTTGATTGGTTGAGAGGACAGCAATTGGTTTGCTCGCCTGCACTTGCCCTCGAACCGTCCTGTTGTATCCACAAGGTTATCAAAACCCTACAAAATACAAGATAACACAAAGCACACTCAAATTAATGTATTATAAACTAGGTGTAATAGTTACTTTAAAAAATATAATACAGTAGTAAAGAAAGGAATCTCTACTTTCATTGCTGCTGCTGCTGCTGCTCCTCCTCCTCCTCCTCCTCCTCCTCCTACTACTACTACTACTACTACTACTACTACTACTACTACTACTACTACTACTACTACTACTACAATAACAACATTAACAGCAACAACAAGATCAACAACATCAACAACAACAACAACTACTACTAATACTACTACAATAACAAAATTAACAGCAACAACAAGATCAACAACAACAACAACAACAACAACAACAACAACAACAACAACAACAACAACAACAACAACAACTACTACTACTACTACTACTACTACTACTACTACTACTACTACTACTACTACTCCTACTCCTACTCCTACTCCTACTCCTACTCCTACTGCTACTTCTACTGCTACTGCTACTGCTACTGCTACTGCTACTGCTACTGCTACTGCTACTGCTACTGCTACTACTACTACTACTACTACTACTACTACTACTACTACTACTACTACTACTACTACTACTACTACTACTCATGCTTCTACTATTTCACCATTACTATCATTTCTCATTTTTTAAAATAGATCTTACGGAGCCTTGTTATCAGCTTAAACTAGGCTTAAAATTTTGGAAATATCTTATTCATAAAATATTATTATGAAATTCACTTAGAATACAAGGTCCTTCACCAGTTTGCTTGGTGATTTGACTTCAGTTCACCAAGTTGACTTTATTTATCTTTATGAATACCAAACGTTATCGTTAGTGGTTGCAATAGTCCAGGTTATGTTTGTTTTAAAGAATTATGAAACTAAATAATTTGAACAATATAAGGTAATATCAATGTACAATGTGATTATTAGCGAAGCATCTCGGAAATGCAATAAAAACCGAAAGCTATCAGCAAAGAGTTCATAAAACACAGAATAACTTTCAGTTTCAACCCAACTGATTCTATGACTAAGACAACCTTTGTGGTTGTTGGTCTAACGCTAGGAGAATCTTATACAACAGGGCACAAGAATCTGGAGTTTCCATTACATTGATTCGGTTACAATGCTAGGCCAAACTAACACACCAAATTCGTCACAGATCGAGAAATCCCAACTTATGTTTTGTTATAATAAAATTCCATTCGATGACCTGTCCAGAACATCTTCATGCACTCATTATGAGAGAGTGCGAGATTTCTCTAAACTCTACAAGCGCCCATAAGATTTGTTGAAAGTCCTTGAATCAGCGATCCAATAGCAGAGTACAGCTGAATCATGATTGAATTTCCCGGTAAACAAATCTGAACACTTGGTAACACATTTTCACACGAAAAACTCCACCTTTTTCTCTTTCAGAATCCGATCCTTCTTTGAATAGTTCTTTTTGTTTCCATATCTTTTTCCACGCTCTCTCTCTCTCTCTCTCTCTCTCTCTCTCTCTCTCTCTCTCTGTCTCTCTCTCTGCCTCTCTTTGTCTCTGTCTGTCTGTCTGTCTGCGTGTCTCTCTCTCTCTCCCTCCCGCTCATTCTATCAATCTCTCTCTCTCTCTCTCTCTCTCTCTCTCTCTCTCTCTCTCTCTTTCTCTGTTTATTTATCCATCTCTCATTCTTCTCTCTGCCTTACTTACTTATTCTTAGGTTCTTCCTCTTCCAAATGAAGAAAAACTGGATTGAGTTTAGCTTCCCATAGAGGACCGTGTGACTTTCTATGATCTTCAACAGAGTCGTAAACTTCTGTTGGGTCAAGTTGCCTCTCTCACAGTCTTCCATAAACTAACCTATCTCAACGATAAACAAAAACTTAATACCCACATTGCTCAGACATTTTCTTTAAGCTAAACAAAATTAACTATATAGAATCATGTGGAGCTGAGTTGTTTAAATAAAACAAAAATTGTTTAGAAAAATCTCAACACTTTGATTACTGTTCTCTTAGTCCCCACCCCTTTCAATTTATATAATTTTTTTGTTATTGCAAGTATTTATATTTATAACTCATATTATCGACAACAACTCTGGATATTAGTCTATAAACCTAAAGGTACCACCAGAATTTATTTATAAAAAAACAAACAGATAAAAAAAAAACCATTAAAGCAAGAATTACAACCACAACAACAATAGCTACAACAACAATAACAAAAAACAGAAAACTAACCAAAAAAAAAATATAATCTAAACCCAGCAGGATTAATGATCGCTCTACTAACACGAGTCTCCGCTCTAACAATGTAAACAAATTATGTTCTGTCTTGCAGAAAAATTCACATCCGCATTAGAGAAAATATCAAATTTCCAATCTGCTAGGGGCAGAAACCACTCAAGAAAAATCTATAACAAACTTTGCTGGAATACTTGCATATTATTACTCATTGTTGAACACTTAAGGTGAAGACCATTAGAGGAATCAAATATGTTTAGATAGAGCCTGTATAGCATTGTAGGCCTCCATTATTACGTGCATGATTTCAGGAGCTGGGAGAACACGCAAGTGAATTTATATACCCAAGTGAATGTCAGAGTATGAAGTAACATAAAGAGTAAATTAAGGGGGAAAGAACGAGGAAAGAAAATCTGTGTGTGTGTTTGTGAGGAAGAGATCTACACAGAGAGACAAACATATATTCATGCAGACTAATAGAATTATGATCAATCAAACTAACAGCTGATCAGGGACTGGTCGATGAAGACAGAACTCTTAAAGTAAGTAGACCTACCTAAAAGTGGTAATGAAGTTGAGTGGGCGATGACGATAAGAAACATGAAGTAGACGTAAATAAGAACTTAGCAAAGACCTACTAAATGGGAGAGAAATTGTTAACGAGTTAAAAAAAAAGAGAAACAGGAAGAGACATAAACACAGATGGACAGTGACAAGAGAGGCGGTGTGAGAAGGGAATAATACGCTTGGAGGAGTATGAGGGAAGTTGGACGACGGTGATGAGAAGAAAAGGAACCTGGAAGAACGTAGTGCAGGCTGAAATCAAGTACGGTTTTCCTCTTACCAGCAGGTTTGTCATATGTGTAATGAAACAATCTATGGGTTTCAGAAAATCACGCTCTTAATGGACTATGCTAACATAAAGACCGATTTAAAAACAACTCAACACTTCAAAACTATCTTGAATGTGCTAAAATAATGTATTGAAATAGACCACTTCAACGCTTAAGTGATTTATATCCTGGGACATGATCGACCGGAATAAAAGTAAAAGAAATTTGAAATGAGATAGACAATGAGGAGAAAGGGAACGTTACGTAAAGAAAAAGAGTGAGTGACAGAGGAGAAAAATATCGGGTGCAAAATGCAAATAGGAGAAACATAGGACTAAACGGACCAATGCAAAAGACAAAAAAAAAAAAAAAAAAAAAGGAGGCGCTTGACTGAGACCATGGTAGAAAAAAAAGTTACAGATCGACAAAGTAACAGAAATGTAATTTTAATTATGACAAAAGTGATTAAGGCGCATAAACAAGGCAAGGAGGGGAGGGAGAGAGAGAGAGAGAGAGAGAGAGAGAGAGAGAGAGAGAGAGAGAGAGAGAGAGAGAGAGAGAGAGAGAGAGAGAGAGAGAGAGAGAGAGAGAGAGAGAGAGAGAGAGAGAGAGAGAGAGAGAGAGAGAGAGAGAGAGAGAGCTTTACAAGAGATGAAGACTGAATTTATCTGAAGAAAACAATCAGGTAGGAAGATGGCGAGTTACTTTGATATTGGTGAGAGACAAGGGAAAAATAAGAGAGATAAAGAGAGAGGGAGGGAGAGAAATAAATAGAGAGAGAGACAAGGAGAGAGTGTATGTGTAAATGTAAAAGAAAACTCCTTCAGATTTTGGGCAAATGGATTTCTCCTTTTATCTTCTTCCCGTCACATGAATCGACTATTTCCTGGCACGATGAAGTTGATGGATAACCTGTCTTTTTAACGCTTCCCAACTTATTGATTCCCCCATAGAAATAAAAAAAAAGAGTTCTTCAAAGTGAGATCCTGTCTTAGGCTATTGATTTTGCCTACCTATGTGCGAATTCGTTACGTGCTATATATATTTTATAAGATCGTGACTCCTCAAAAAAAAAAAAAAATCTGGAGTCAAAAAGCCAAAATAACGCTTCGAAAAAAAGTGTCTGCGTTTATCGCAATTACAACTATTTTGATAGTTTAGCCGTTTTTTCCTATTTGCTTCTGTGCTTTATTGTTTTTTCAAATGTTTTCGTTTCAGTTTTGAAAAGAAAAATCTGTGTTTATCGCACTTACAACTTGTATAGTGTAATCGTATTTTTCCAATTTTGTTGTTGTTGCTGTAATCTACTATTTTTTCAAGTTTTCTCTTTAATAGTTTAATCTTGCAAATGTTTTTTTTTTTTTTTTTGCACAACTCAAACGCATTTAAATTGCAGAAGAATTAAAATAACATTATTTGATTTTTTTTTAACTATGCAAAATACCTGATCTAGAAAAATTAATAAAATGATTAAAAAAAAATAAACATAACAATAGCGAAGCACACGATGGGAGAGAAGGGCTGAGGAAATTAGAGAGAAGCGCATGTTTTGGACGCGTCTGAAATTTGCATAATAAAAACAAGCTGGCTACCCATCAAGTCACTAAAAGAAAGCTAGGCAGTAATGGGATTTAAACTAGCATATTAGATTTTAATGTTAATGAGGCTGAGTTTTTTTCGGATTTTACCTTGTTCAATGTTTCATAATTTTATCTGACTTTTATAATATTCTGGATGATACTTGGAGGGCTTTAAACAACTGAAAACGGACACAATTTTATAAGGCGAAGGAATTAAAATATATCAGTCAAGGACTTAGGTGGATCGAAAAACGGTTTGGAATAAGAAAGGGAAAAAACAGGCCCAAAACTTAGAACTATAAGAAAACAAGACAAATCTAGGCTTTGGCGTAAATAGTTTCAAAACTTTTGATTGTTTACAAATTTAACATGGAACAAAGTTTGTTTCCTAATTACTTGTTTAGTCAGTCAAGAAAGCTCAGAGGATTACTCTAGCCATTCCAATGGCAGGAGGGCTGATAGATGCAAACAATAAAACATTACACATATAGATGAATTAATACTCCTTCCAAAAACCTACCCCTCTTAACTAACCCCTTTTCCTTTTCTTTAAGCCTATTTACCAAAATATAATGAAAAGGAACAAGGCGGAATAGATTTATGTATCTTGACACACATGTTGTTGCCTTCAAAGTAGAAAAGCAATTTGTTAAAAGTCTAAGGCTTTGACGTATAACTTCACGACATAACGTTGCGCTTATTAAATGCATCTGTTTACGATCGTCGTAAAGCTGTTGCGCTGACCTGTATCTAGCTTAGGTTGAAAATTTTTTACTGCAATAAAAGATTGCTTGAACTACGATCAGTGTGAGACAGCGTTAATGATAAATCATCGCTGTTGCCGCAAATGTGTTGCCACTAGTAAGTAGTAAGCTACCTATCCACTTATTGGATGGCAAGTAAGGAGGGGGGGGGGGGGGGGAGGGAGGTCACCAGTTTTTATTGATTATTTTCTTCGCTAATTTTAAAAGGCATAGAAAAATTCGAGCCAAACGGATCTTGGCTTTTTTTTCTCATTTAAAACCTAAATAAATTTGTAATGCAAAGAAGTAGATCTAGACCAGCTTTAAACCCCACAGTAACTAGAGATGAATTTTTTGTCATATCTAAATCTAAAAAATTACTTTCCCCACCTAATTCAAGGTTAGATCTGGAAATTATACTAAATTCACAAATCCATAAGCTTATTTTGTAGTATGTAAAACACTGGAGAAGTTTACGTGACAAACCTTTATAATCACAACAAACTAATATCTCGGCACCAGCAATAGATCTAGATCTAGTATAACAGCACAAATCGCATTATCCCTGATTTCCACTGGGTTACAAAACTAGACCTGGAAAAGCCAAAGCAACTTCTCGGTCGGATAAGGAAAAAAATCGACCAGTGATTATAATTATTTTACTCCACAAACTTCCATGCGTTCGAAAAGTCGTTTTGCTTCCGCACATGACCACACGGAGGACGCCACGAGTAACTGTACAGTGTTTTTGAATAGTCAGGACTTCGCCTCTGACAACTCGACAGACGTCAACAAACATTGCAGGCGCGAGTGGGACATGACGGGTTTAAGACTGTTCTGACCCGGCTGGGATCCCACTGCTCTCGTGACGCTTGGCAAGAAAGGCATAGTAGCTCTCTCTCTCTCTCTCTCTCTCTCTCTCTCTCTCTCTCTCTCTCTCTCTCTCTCTCTCTCTCTCTCTCTCCTCATCTCTCTCTCTCTCTCTCCTCATCTCTCTCCTCACCTCTCTCACATTCTCAGGGTATGCATGTTTTTTCTCTTCTCCTTTCTATATCTTCCTCTTGTTCACTCATTCTCTCCCCTTTCGTCTCTCTCTCTCTCTCTCTCTCTCTCTCTCTCTCTCTCTCTCTCTCTCTCTCTCTCTCTCTCTCTCTCTCTCTTCCCCCCCCCTCCTCCCAACCAGATATTTCCTCTCTTACCATAGTTATTTTATCTCCATGATCTCATAATAACGAAACACCGGTGGCTATGAGGTTAGAGCGCCGATCTTGTTATCGGTGGCACCCTCTTCGCAGGCTCAAGCCCCTTACAGTCGGAAAGCGAGTTTGGGGCCTCATCTCGCGGGCTTTAGTTTGGTAAGCTAAGTCTACAACCACTTTCTTGTGGACTAGTTATATAAAAAAAAAAAAAAAAAAAAAAAAAAAAAAAAAAACCAAAAAAAAAAAAAAAACTACAAAAAAGAAAACAACAACAAAAAACTAAAAAAACAACAACCCACCAACAACAAAGAACCAAAACCAAACCAAACCAAAAACAAACAAGCAATCAAACGAATCGCTCTAAAAATGTACAGTGCGTTTTTCCGAAGTTAGTTTTGTAGTAAGTAACTGCTGCGGTTCAAGTTTAAATAAAACATTTCCTTCCTTCAAGATAGATTGTGATTCTTGATTTGTATTTTTTTTTTTTTCATTTCAACGCTATATGCCTTACTGCGTATGATGATGAAAAAAGATATAATTCTAGGATGCAATCGCTAGATTTTCTTGCTTTGATGTCGTTCCCTCTAGGATTGCCTGCTCTGTGAATGTGAATCTGAGAAACTCTTCGTTAAAAAATGCCCAGGACTGCACTGACCTAGGCTATACATGTCGGTTATTAATTGTGCCATCAATCCGTCGGCGCCGAGATAGACCGATATGCCTATTTAATAGAGAGTATCGCCTCGAGGTCATGCTGCTCAAGGAAAAAAAGTTTAACAGCATTTATATTATTGTGAGTATGGTGTGTTGAGTGTGAGTGTGAGTGTGAGTGCACGGGTTAGTCAGTCTGTGCTTTAGACGGGAGATACTGGCTCGCTCCATTCATGTGAGGCAATATGCAACTAGCCAAACTAGTTTTTGTACAAGTTGCAAGAAGAATATCGACAGCATGTCCGTCATTACTGGTCCATTTTGAACACTCTGTACATGAATGTATGCATACCAGATTAAGAAAACTGGAACACGATCTCGAGATCTTTATCACCCTAGTCTATTGCGCCACGGACTGTAAAGAAAAACAACACTGATAATCTTTACTCGCGTTATATTATTTGTTTTCTAAAATTTGCCCATGCACTGAGAGCACATTCTCATAAGGAACGTGCGTGCTATGGGCATCAGACCCTCTAAGCAAACGATGGATATCATAATTTATTCTCTTGTCAGATGTAATCATGTTGGCACGTAACATACAGAACCCTTTATCAGATGAACTTTGCTTCACAGTCATCTTCACAACTGTTGAAACTGAAGGTTGAAAGCTGCACTTTGGAATCTGACTTTACTGTGCATTTCCTTCTACTTCTCTCCTATTAATGTGCTAATTACTGAGATCTTATCTAATGTATGTGTTTGTTCGCTCAACTCACGTTTCTAAACTCTCCATCCTGCGCAACAAATTGTGACGCGTCTCAATCGATGTTACCCGTTTCAGATCGCCCTGGAGGTGTTTATTAAGCCAGAAAGTTGGCAGCACTACTTGTGCCGTTGTCTAGAGACCATCATGTTCTCTGGGATGCAACAATATTCTTTCCTGACAAACCATGGGGCATCCTCCTTCAGCACTCACGACCCTATTGGTAACCCTATCCTCCAATGGGGTGCGGCGGCATCGCCAGAGCTCTGGACACTTCGCTGATAACAACCATTCTTTGCGCTATCATAAATGGTCCAAGATTCGGACTGTGCCTTAGGCCACAGAAATTGGGCAAGTCATAGATTTCATGTTTCAGGTTGAGAGTCACCTGCTTGTTTCTCCGCACTTAGAGGGAGAGAAAGAGAAAGAGAGAGAGAGAGAGAGAGAGAGAGAGAGAGAGAGAGAGAGAGAGAGAGAGAAAGAGAGAGAGAGAAAGAGGGAGGAAGAGCTGATCGTTATAGAGCCAGTATATATATATATATGTACATATTATTTTTTTATACATACACACACACACACACATATAAAGCAGACTATGACAGAGTGATCCCCAACGCTTTTCATTGTTTCTGGGCTATGATCGTATGTCCTAAGTCATTGATTTGTTTTTTTTTAAGTCATTAGTCCTTCCAGATGAAAAAGTTCCTGACCATCAGCTCTTGTAGGCTTTTTTCCTGGTGAACATGGCATTTGAAATAAGTATCTTTCTTGAGAGAAAGGCAAGGAAGCAATCAATGCGCTCTTTGCAGCGAAGACGGACTAGTATTTAGGTTCTAAATACAAAAGTGAACAATAAAGAGTAAAAGTACAAAGCATGGCAGGTGCAACCTTTTATCATTCGATTGTGCAACGGAAAGGAATATTGATGTCTAGGTTCAATGATATTTAAAAGCAACTTAAGTTAACCGGGAATAAACAGTTTTCACTTTCGTTTTATGAAAACATGGTATTATTATTTCTATCTCTATGTCCAGCTGCAGCATCACAATCATACTTGGAATGATTGATCAGGATAGAGGTTAGGGAAAAAAAGAAAGCACATACGGGTAGTGAAACAATTGTTTCACTACCCGTATGTGCTTTCTTTTTTTATATATATACATATATATATATATAAAACGATATAAGGTATCCTACAAACGCAGTGAACCATTTTTTTGAAGACGCAACAAAACAACCCCCCCCCCCCCCCCCCCCCCCCCCCCCCCTTAAAAACAAAACAAAACAAAAACAAAACAAAAAACAAAAACAAAACAAAAACAAAAAAAAAAAACCTCAAAAAACCAAAACCAAAACAAGAACAAGAACAAGAACAAGAACAACAACAATAAAACAACCACAAAAAACAACCTATAAATGCACACAACCTTCCTTTACATTAATATGATTAAGTTTTAAAAACAGCTCTTTTTCACTTAGGACACGCATCACAAAATAAATATAAAGAGGGTAAGTATATTTACAGCTAAAGCCAATTTACGCTGTTTTTCCATCAAGAATAAAACCAATTTTAACAGTTTTAACACATACTTTTAACTCCTCGTGATAGGCTGCTATTTAAGACAGAACGCTTACTTGGCATTTACCAACAACCTCGATGAACTTCAGATTCCATCAAAGTTATAAGAACTAGGAAACTAGGAAGTCGCCTCTCGATCGAATGAGAGGAAACGCTGTCGGATGTCCGCAGCCAGCTCTTGGAGACTCCTGCAACTGTGCGGAGGGCTGCCAGATTGGAATTTCCTTCTTCTCACACCCACTACTGACAGGGCCTCACTTAGCTTGTTCCTCGCCAACACAGTCCAGGCCAGACGTACAGCCTGATTAGGGAACTATAACAATGAAGGGAGGCAGACAGCGGTCACATAGCACCAACACCTCAACTAATTCTGTAGGAATTTGATGTCGAAGATTCTCGGTACAAAAATGACTATTTAAAAGAAGCCAAACAAATAAACAACAGCAACAAAAAAGTAGGTAAAATAATGAACAAAAAAACATAGCCCAACACACGAAACCGGTAGCTCCCTGCTCCGATCACTATCTTTATTTTTATCTCCCTAGGCGTCGATGTAATAAAGTTTTCTTTGTGTTTCTATAACACCTCTCTCTTCTCTCCTTGTCTGTCGTATCTTTTATTTCTGTTTCAATCTATTGCACTGTCTTCGGTACATTAACGCATCCTCTAAGTTTAACTATTGGTTTACTCATAAATGTCTCAGCATCATCCTCATCAAGAGATCATCATATCATTATAAAAATAAATAACACCAAACACAAGAACAACATCTACCACATCCTTACCACTTCCACCATCATCAAAAGAGGCCCAAAGCTGAGGCGTTTAAGCTGTAGCAAGGATGCTTTACAGCATGATTCAACCGAATAAAACCATAAAAAATAATTTTTATAGTTATTATCTGTATAGTACTTCTTGATGATTTTTACCGCCTGAAAAAAAAAAACCCGTTAAAAATGAACCATTACAAATAAACTTTCCTTCACGAATTGTATGAACGTAATAACCGTGTACAAATTCTCTCTCTCCCTCCGCCCCCCCTTTCCCTCTCTCTCTCTCTCTCTCTCTCTCTCTCTCTCTCTCTCTCTCTCTATCTGTCTCTCTCTCTCTCTATCTGTCTCTCTCTATCTTTCTCTGTCTGTCTGCCTCTCTCTGTCTGTATTTACACCCTCCTTTTTCCCATCGCACACTTTTCATCATTCTTATCTTATACAAATCTAATCTAAGGTGTTTAAGTCTGTTATGTAGAGTAAATCAGTTATCACACCCTCCATCATGAGCAAAATCGTAAACTTGAAATCTCTGACACTGAATTGAAGCTGATTTATGAAAACAGACAACCGGACACATTAGGCCCAGCTAAATTTAAGCGATGTTACAAAAATGTGCTGTTTTAATAATGGAAGTTAAACTATCATTTTAACGTTTGAAGACAGCTAAGGGAGAGAACTAACAGAGCCAACAATTACAGATCGGCTGTCGTTGTTCTCCCTTGGCAATACCTCATCTTGGAGAATGCGCGCTCTGTCTGACGCATTTCCCCGCTAACAAGGTCCCATGTTATTCTCGCAAAGGTCAGATACTTTGTCTCCGAGCAAAACAGGAAAGTACCGAAAAGGTTATTTTTTATCATTGTTATCATTCATATGCCTGAATCTTAAATACATTTTTTTACCTTTTCACTTTGTCCATCTGTCTTTCACTTGCCCCTCAGCCTGCTCTGTTGCTCATGCTTTGTCTGTGACGATATTTTCGCTTTTTCGCATCTCCCACCATTAATCATGTTCACCCTTTTCCGCATAATTATCCTTACTCTTGTACCCGAACTGGCCCCCTCTCTTTCTCTAATCTTCTCTGGTTTCATTCCGATTAGGACATTTTTTTTTTTTACCAAACTAAGTACAAATTCTTCGTTATTGACATACTTTTCATAGACTCGAAAGTGTATTTTTATGATGATATATCCTTTTTTAAATATAACATTTTAATTAGCATACAAACACTGTTTGAAACTTTAGGAGCGCTGAAAGATCCTGCGATTCTAAATATTTCAAGCTCAAGCCAATGATAAGAAATTATGTAAAGTTCCCAATGTATTAAACGTACTTTCAACTACGAAAGCCTTACTTGAGACAATCACATCACAATGGCTTTATCTAAGATTAAATTGTATCCATAATATCTTTGTTAATCAATCAAATACGAAAAGTACGGTACAATATTCGTACGATATTCATTATTTGTGTCCATTATTTATTGTTATTCTTTTGGTATGCAATATTAAAATTTTATCGTATAATACAAAAAAAAAAAAAAAAAACTTTTAGAATGAAATGTAAATTTAAAACCTTACACAAACGTCAAGGAACATGTAATTAGTTTCAAAGAAAATAAATTATTTGTATCTTTTTAGGGCACTATCTCATTAAATATTTCACTGCAGTTGAATTTACTTCAATGTTAATACTTTTTCATTGATATTTCATTGTAACGTTAACACTTCTACATTGATACTTTACGATATAACATATATGTTAAAACACTTCAGTTTAAAGGGCGAACTCAGATATCATGAAATGATCACTATATAAGGATATAGTCCAAATGAAATGCAAGGAATCTTTTACTGGCAGCAAGCCGTACAGTAATCCAATATTCAACAAGCAAGCTCTAAATCGATCATCTCGCCCACCTTTCCAACAAGTTTCCTTTATAGGGGCGAGGAATCTAATTACAGCGTATGGTCATGATCGAAAACATGCAATTCAAGTCGGGCTTTGACCAAACTGGTAGAACAAAGCGGCACGAAATACACAACTAGAGGAATTGGATACTTAGTTAAGGTGAGCTGAAATTGTTTAGTCTGATGTTGAAAACAAGAACAAATTTCTTTTCTGAAAAAAAAAAAAAACAAAAAAAAAAACAAAAAAACAAAACAAAAACAAGAAAAATAATTACAACAAGAAAACAACCTCAGTTTTTAGCTTGATTCTTCATCATCACATATTCTTCTGTTTGAATCGCTAATCCGGGCAAATGACGCCATTCGAAACATAACATTAATCTTATTTACATAACTACTCTTTGTAAAAGCATGGAATCTTCTCTCCTACATGTTTTAACTACACTGTGACCTAAGATTTCGCACTCGCGACGGTCGGACATCAACGGCAGGTAAGCACCCTATCACAGTAATCCTTGGGCAACAAAATTTAACTATAATAATATCAACAACCAAAATCAGAAAAACCGTTTTTACTTCAAGAAACCATTGAATTGTTGAGGATATGGATTGTTTCAAAATTTACAAAACAACAACAAAAAGGGTCAACGATATGTCAAATTAAATCTGATTTTTTTAATACTGAGCGATAAGGCTCAAAAGAATCCTTTCAAATTTTGATTTCATGAGCGCCAAAGGCCAAATTATTGCAGATGATTGATGCAGCCATCAAAATCAATAACATCCCTACTCTGTGACTACTTTTTCGTAAGTGGAGTCATCAGAATTTTCCAAAAACTCATAATTATTTGAAGGGACGGATTATACAAAAGCCAAGGATAAGGCCAATAAATAATGCGGAGATTGAACCCAAGACATCCCTAATGTCGTAGCAACTCTCTATTGACGGACCTATCTGACTGACATCAATCTAGGTGACAGGCAAAAAAATCACAAAAGATAAAAGAAGCAACTGTAAAGGGTTTAACTTATCGCAAGATATCAGATGAATTCCCCAGGACATAGCATAATAAGGAATCTGAAGTAGGTGGAAAGGCTAACAAATACAGAAATAAACAAAAATAAATCTTGCTTTAACTTAACTTGCTGTCTAATTGTTCATTTTAAGAGTTGCTCATAAGATGCGTATGGATGCAAAGAGAGAAACGAACATGTATTATTTCGTGCTCAGTCTGGAAGACAGCATTTATAACAAACTG
>JAWDGP010000260.1:1347500-1362311 GCA_033675545.1 Elysia crispata
CAACAAAAAACAAACAAACAACCAATGAAAAAAAACCCAAAAAAAACAAGAACAACAACAAAAACAAAAACAAAAAACCAACCAAAGGAACATAAGCCTAGACTCTTCCTATCATCTTGCATTAATAAAAGTACTTTGTGTAATTAGCCTGACTTTATCAGCTCCTTGTATCGCAAAGTTGAATAACATTGCGACATCACGCCACTATCTAAACTCATTACTCTAGCTTCCTTTTTTGAATTTTTTTCATGGGTCGGTAAAATCAATCTTTTTCGATAATAAAACAATACATTTTAAAACTACAAAATTATACATCAACGTCCTGGAGCTGTATTCGCAAAAATAATTAACTCCTCAAATCAGTTGGCGAAAATTCAAAATATGACGAAATTTCAAAACTTTACAATTATCCTTCTTAAACAAGTTTTCCGCCTGATTGGAACAGATTCTTAAACGAGTTTATACTGTTTGATGAACAACTTATCAATTTTCTGTAAATCTGTAAAATAGATTTATTAATCCATTTTCTTTTTAAAGCAAAATGTCTCACGATGTTATGTTCCAAAGAATGAACCTGTCCTGATGAAATTAAATCATAATTGAAGTTCCAATTTCAGAAATCGCAATTCTTTCAAAACAAAGTAGATTTTGAAGGGTTCCTAATTGTTAATTATATCACCTGGAGTTATAAACTTTTCTCTTTTGATTTAATACTAAAACGAGCATTATGATCATGGCTTTAACATCGCAAGATATTGTTTTAATCTGGATAAATCTTTGCAAAAGATAAGAGAGATAGAGAGAGAGAGAGGAGAGAGAGGCGAGAGAGAGAGAGAAAGAGAGAGAGAGTTAGAGAGAGTGAGAGAGAGAGAGAGAGAGAGAGAGAGAGAGAGAGAGAGAGAGAGAGAGAGGGGGGGGGGGAAGAGGGGGGAGAGGAGAGAGCAAGCCAAGGAAAGAAAGAAAAGAGATTGGGAGACAAAAAATAAAAAAATAAAGCGCATAGATTTTAAGAGAATGTGGAGGGAAAGAAAAAAAAACAACAAACAACATAAACTGCTTCAACGGTTACATTGGCTGCTTTCATTGCTATAATTGTATATGGCGCCCAATCGATAGTAGCTTTCCTAAATGAATTCTTATGCTTTAATTGTTTTCTCCTCTGTCAAAACACTGGCAATTATAAAAAAAAGAATGGCCAGGATGAAAAGATGAGATAACTATGGAAGAGAGTTAATAACAAAAATACCAAACAAGTGGAAAAGTACAAGAAATAAAAGTATAACTCAACGAGGTGAAGGACAGAAGAGATTGACTGGATGAAATGTTTTGCCAGACCAGTTCACCGCTAACACTGTCACTAATGTTTAGGAGGAAAGAGTCAAGTTAACAAGAAAGGATGTAAGATAATAAGAATACAGGTAGATGAAAAATAGACTCAGGGAGGTATACGCTAGTGAGAGATACGCTAGGAAATTCATAGAAATGGTGTCAGATGTAACGAAAGAGACAGACAGATAGACAGATGAATAGATAGATAGATAGCGAATTAAAGATTCAGAAAGAAATATAGATAGATCGATAGAAAGATGGATATTAAGATAGATATTTAGAAAGATAGATTGATATACATCGGGAAAGATAACTGTATGTAGTATGAGAGTTACAAAGACCGATAGAAAATGAGATATATAGATAGATAGAGAGAAAGAAGGAGAGAGATGGAGTGAGAGAAAGAGAGAAAGATAGAGAGAGAGAGAGAGAGAGGGGGGGGAGGAGAGACAAAGAAAGAAAGAAAGAGAGAGAGGATGAGAGAGGGAGATCTTCGTTAGTAAAGCAGCCCTACAACGAGTGCCGCCGGCGGGTGAATTCAGCTAGTAATCTCAGGTCCCAGTAAGCCGCTCACCCATTTCAGCCTGGACAAATCTATTTAGATCTTAGAGCCGGCTCTGCCAACAAGTCTGCAAATCACAATTAGGTTTTACTGGACCTGCGAGACTGATCTGAATAAATATCGCACAGGCTTACGAAACTTCAAGACATAAAGTTAAAAAAACAAACAAACCCAGAGAACCTTAATCTAAAGCAAAACAAAACGAAAGTTGAAAACAGCATGTGATGGTTAAGAAAGAAGATGTTCTACGTCCATTAATTTCCCTTTGAAGATGTACAAATCTGTGATTGGAAGCTCACGGTGTGCATCTATAAAAACGTATTGAAAATTATTTTTATTAATCGCTTTTTTCGAAGACTGCATCCTCTTTGTCACCTCCATAATCAATAATTTTTTTTTAGAATTGTTATAAAATTTTCTTTACAGACGTTCAAAATTGTTCAATAAAGTGCAATTTTACTACAGCTTATTTCTAAACGTCTAAATTTCGATAATTTGTATAGCACAAAAAAGAAAAAAAGACTCCAAACTAAAGTTAAGTGATGACTGCACAAATTTTAACAGTAGTGAATAAAACACGTTTAGAAACAGCATTATAGGCACAAGTCAATTACCCAAACGTTTTTTGTGAACCGCACGACAATCTAATATTACCATCGCTGTAATTCAACACCCATGTTACTATTTTTGTTCAGTCAACTGAACTTCTCAAACACTGATTTTTTTATGTCTCACCGAGGACTTTAGGCGGAGATGGTACACAAACAAGCATGGAAACCGAAAGTATTCGATGTTTTTCTTCAATTAAATCAACCTGAAAGACAAAAAATCTCTTAATTTTAACCTAATAGAGGCATGGAAATAATAAAAACAAAAGATACAGAAATGGATATCTATTGTAAGATAGATATAGATCGAAAGACAGAAAGTTAGATAAATAGATTTAATTAAATCAACCTAAAGGACAAAAAATCTCTTAATTTTTGACATCTGGTTAAATGCCTAATAGAGGCATGGAAATAATTAAAATAAAAGATGCAGAAATGGATATCTATAGCAAGAAGGATATAAATCGAAAGACAGATAGTTAGGTAAATAGATATACAAATAGATAAAGAGAGAGAGAGAGAGAGAGAGAGAGAGAGAGAGAGAGAGAGAGAGAGAGAGAGAGAGAGAAAGTGAAAGATACAGAGAGAGACAGATAGTTAAAGAGAGATGCTCAACTTTGATCCGTTCTTGACAAAACGTCTTGTTTGTTGGACAGGATAAAACTCAAATCAGATTACGTGACAAAAATAAAGAAAAAATGACAAGCGTATTTGAAGTTCTCTTTTCTTTTGCCTCTTTTTATTATACGAAGTAGTTTTAATAACCCATTGGTTATGTCGATTTATTTTTGCTTTCGAGTCAGCGTGAGAAGTCAGAGAGTGTTGGGAATGAAACCCCGGGCGATAACCGTCTCTGTATTATTAAGTTGATTCTTGATGGAACTGAGCCGAGGCGAATAGCACCGAAATATCCACACCGTCACTTCCGTTAAAAATGACCCAAATACGCAGCGACCGAGCAGCATTGCTTGAAAGTGTTAAAGTTTTCGAAACAAATATTGTGGAAGGTCAAAGGTCGAATAAATCATAATTATTATTCATGACAAAGCCAAGCTCTATTGGCCACCAGAGAAGCGCGCGTGTGTGTTGGTATGTTGGTAAAGGTTGTGAAAAGAGTAACCCCAAAATATTTGAAATTGATAAAGTTGCATTGTTCACATTATTTGTTGTTTTCATTTCAATGGGAAACAAAATAGGAAAAAAATAAAGAAAAACCCAACTCCGTGCGCTGTCTTAGCGTTTATTAGAAGCAGCAGGATAATCACGCACAACCGAAAGGCAATATTTTCGGGAGGGATTATACCTTGAGCCATGCACTGTGGGTTCGATTGTTAAAAGTGATGAAGAGGACCATTGTGTATTATGTAAAAGTAATGCAAAAACTAAACTTCGTCAACTTTTAAAGACAATATGCCTTTAAATTGTCGACATGCAAATCCCGTACCTTGACAAGGGTTAAAATTAAAATCATTTTGAACAAAAAACTTTTATGGCTTGATGAGAAAAACACGACCACAATTGTGTACCAGTGAATCATAACCTGTTTACTATTCTATTATTTAGTTTTCTTTGAAGCTATGCAGTGTGGAAAATATCGAGAGGGAAAAATAAAAAAAATTCCTTTCAAAAGGAAAGAAAGAAAATCAAAACCACACATATGCAATAATAAAAAAAGAAACACCCAAACAGGCAACGCTCTGGATAGACGCAGTTTGGACCGTTCGGCTAAATCTGGTAAACATCGATCGAGGTTATGACAAGTCTCGGAGAACCAGCGCACGGCCGGCTCCTGACGCTGCAGAGTTTTCCATGGGCCTTGACAGGGCAAAAAAATCTCTCTCTCTCTCTCTCTCTCTCTCTCTCTCTCTCTCTCTCTCTCTCTCTCTCTCTCTCTCTCTCTCTCTCTCTCTCTCTCTCTCTCTCTCTTTAGAAAGGGTATTCAAAGAAAAGAACGAAACAAAGAAAAAAAAAAAAGAAATAAATCCAAGACAACGGACGTCACCATTATTTCAAGCTTTGCTAAAAAAGATAAACAACGGATGTTTAAAAATCAAGCAAAATTATAATTATACAACCAAACAAAAACAAAAAACAAAAAAAAAATTCGGGAAGAAATGTGAGAGAGAAAAAAGTCAATAGCTCGAAAGAAATAGAGAGAGGAAGAGAGAGAGAGAGGGAGAGAGAGAGAGAGAGAGAGAGAGAGAGAGAGAGAGAGAGAGAGAGAGAGAGGACAGGCATAAAGAGAAATAATTTAGGGGGAGAGGAGAAAGTCTAACGATGTCAAACGAAAACGTAATTATAAAAATATTTTAGAAAACATATAAAGATCTGAACAGAAAAAAAGAAGAAAAATATAGAAAGAAAATTGATAATCGATAAAAATGAACAAAAGCAAGTGGGCCTTGTAATTTCGACAATCTAATACATTGAGGGCCAAAAATATTCTTAACGCCTTGGTTTGTTCCGCATCATTTAATTTCATACTTAAAAAGGGCAATGTGCTGTACCCAGTGCATTTATTTCTATAGTTTTCTTTCTCTTTTACAAAGTAGCTTTTAGTTAGGAATTAAAGTTTCTTCTTTATTTATAACCTTCCTGCTCAAGTATTAATTTCTGCACCGGCAATAGAATTATAAAAACATGCGTGACACTAACATTTCGAGTTGCTTCACATATTTAATATATAAAATATAAAAAAGGAAAAGGCAACAATGTTCAAATTTAATTTTTTTTCTTTTGTTTAGCTAAAGTTGCATCCTATTCAAAATAAACACTGTACATCTCTCGTTAGCCCCAGCAGGGAAATGAAACAAAAGCAAGAGCCTAATGATTACTCTCAGATTATAATAAAGGAGCCGGATCTCATAAATATTTGTTGGGAAAATAGAGTGGAGCACAAGTAGCCTAGATCTATCTGGACCCTTTATGGAATTTCACCATGAGTTGAGCCACATGTACAATTCATGAGCTCTGACCAGTATAGAACATTTACAATATGTTCAAAGATATATCTTGTTGCAGACTTACATTTGTACATTTTTTAATTTTTTTTCTGACATAAATTTGCATTATTCTAAACAAAGATTGCAGTGTCAGGCTTCTTCATGCTGCTGGTGCTTGAAGAGCTGGTCAAAATCTAAAGCACAGTCCAGCATAACTTTTTGTGCACGTCGTCTTTCCGCCTTACAAATCGAGTAGTGTAGTTAGACCATGTCATTTGAAAATATAAATTTAGATCGAATTCGAGGCAAAAAAACAAACAAACCCACCACCAACAACAAAAAAAAAAAACCCCAACAAACAAACCAATTACACCATGTGTAAAATATGGCATATCCTTAAGTATTCGGATAACAGTTTGTTTTAGTTGTAGAAACTTTAAAGTATATCGCTGAGCAATAACTTATACATTTCAGGGGAAAATTGAGGTTACCAAGATATCTCTTACAATAGGTCTAGATATTTAGCTTTTCATTATGAGGTAGTCTTCATATCTTGAATATGCTTTAACTACTTATACACACATATTTTGTCGGACTTTGTTATGCTGTTGTGCACGACATTTCAAAATTTCAGAGCCGCTTTAATTTCCTGAACTTCGAAATTTATGCAGTTATGTTAATATGCCAACCAGATTATATACGTACCTTAAGAAAACCGACTGACATTGTCATGTGTTTAGAGATACTGTGCAGAATGAACCGATACATCTTTTTACCAGCAACACCGCACAAGTGCACGTTGATGTAATGCAATTTGTAAAATAAAAAAATGTAACCAAAAATAAAATGAAATAATAAAGAAATAAAATAAAACGGCAACAATTAAAAAGAATTTACTTACAGGTATTCTGCCTGGCTAGTCGTCCCCACGCTGGTCTCATATTCCTGGATGGTCCAAGTAATCCAGCAACTAAATTAAGGGTCTACGACTTTTCAAATTTTCACCACAAACAATTTAATTTAATTTATCGAAATCAGCTTGGCCTATTTTAGCTCAGTAATTTCATAAAAATTCTTAAAACTCTATTTTGTGCAATGTAGAATAGCATCAATGCTGTTAGAAAATAGTAGACATTTTCATCATAGAGCTAGGAATCAATACTGAATATTAGATAAGATAGCTGGACAAATCAGAACAAATTGAAATGTAACTCGTCTTTTTTCATTCTCTCTCAGAGAAATAATACCATAGCCATAAAGATCCGACGACGATGACACAAGCAAAATGAGGATAGCAGTGTTTAATGTATGTGAGCTAATCCATTGTGAATCCAAATGTTTATATTTTTATCATTTTGAAAAGTCGGTGACTTTTTTATCATCACAATTTTCGCTAATAATGTATGAACTCACAAATTCAACACACATTCTCCCCAATGTTTAGGAAAGTGTAAGATGACAACTGCTGCATCGCACAAGTTGAAGATTCAAGTCTCATTTGCTCTGTCGAGAATAAAAAAACAACAAAAGGTAATAATAATAGTAATAATAATAATAATGGAGAAACCTAAAAAAAGATAAAGCATGCTTTTTAATCATTACTCGAAATTCTCTGAAAAATAAACACATTCAAAGCAATCACTAAGCAGCTGTTCCAATATGGACAGCTGTGCATTTAAAGTTTTATAACTTACTCTTGATGTGATTGGTATAACGTGCCGTTTTTTGCCAAGCGAAGAATGTATTGTTCTTGGCATTCAAGCACTTAGATTCTGACCTGAAAGAAAAATCACCATTGGATATTTGTTGAAAAGATAACTTTACCTCTGATAATTGTGAGCGATCTTTTCAAACAGGAGGTAAGAGTAGTAAAATAACTTCTGTCTTTTTTAGATGCATCTATGGAAGATATTAGTTTTAACTTCCTTTCCCTTTGTGTATGGGTTTGCAAGGTTTTCTGCTTTTCCACGATGCGTGTCTTTAAGTGAAAAAAACAATTAATAAAGCCTTTCTTCAAGGAAAAATGTTTTTCTGTTCATCGTGTTATATAATAAATTTCCTGCAGAAACCATTTTATAGATCATTTCGATATTTCCTTTCATCTTATCAATACCATACAGTCACACCGTTATCTGTGATTGAATTCAGTCCTTATTTTCTGATCTAGAACAATATTTTAGAAATTATAATCCAAACTTTTAAACTGTTAATAAATTTTAGGCATAATCTCAACAATTATAACGTGAAAAATTAAGATTTTCTTTTTAAATAAGTTACATAGCGATCGTTTATCTTTTTTTGCGCCTTGTATTTAAAGATATTAATACATCAAATTGTTCATTTAAAAAACAACAATTTTGAACTGAATATTTTGGAAAATACATAAATGGAGAGACAAGAGATGACACATTCACCAGTCTTATTGTCCACTTAACTATAGGCATAGAAATTTTAGTATCCTTTTTGGCAGAGTATTTCTGACTACACATTTACAATCAATCGGAAGTTTTGAGATTTGAGCCAAACATGAAGATTGATTAATAACATTCGGAGTTTTATTTCTTTATGCCATCAGTTTCAAACATAAAATCCGATAATATCTCTCGTCTTTCCCAAACCGGAATTGACAACTACAAAGAAAAATTATGTTTTTTTCTATTACCATGACAATATCATTAGCAACAATGAAAAAAACATCAACAGTAAAAACAACAACAACAACGACACAAAAAAGCAACGAAAACAAAATACAGCATCAAACAGCATCTGTTGTTCTTAAGATACTGAAACACAAGACTTTCAACTGTGCCTGAAAAAAAAAAGAAACCTTCAGAGCAACATTCAAGGACCAAAACAATGAGGAAAAGCAAACAAAGCGAACAAGCATAAGCTTTGTGGAGTTCTCCTAAACTAAGAGAACCTAGGGAGGTGTTCCTAAATCAATGCCTGAAGGGTTTTTTCTCAGACAACCAAGTATTTTTTTCCCTCATTGATCGATAAGCCGTGGGATCGTTGTCTCTCCTAACTAGTGACGCTGACAAACTTTAATACATGTTGAAGAGGAAAGCCGTAGCGATAGTAAATTGACTCCTCACTTCACTTGAGACTGAATTAAATTACTTCCACTGAAGCTCTAAAAAATACTCATCTAACGTTAGTCCGCAGCCAGTTACCTGAAATAACTGTAGTTCAGAAAATACCCAATTACGTATAAAATGTAGTTCGAAATTTGTAGGAAAATGGATGAATATAAATCTCCTGTAGAGAATACAATACTATTTTTTAAAGAAAATAAACGTAAATCTTATCTTATAGAAAAATCAACAAATAAAAGTTCTATGCTTTATTTTTAAAGGACGAACTACTTTTTGTGGTCCTCATATTTACAGCATATTTTAATCATGGAAGGCAAAAAACAAAACAAACCATAGCACAAAAAATCAAATGAAAAGTTATGCTTGAATTTAATAAAATATTGGTACCCTACATTAACAGAGTTGGTCCTCAAACTGTTTAATCTGAAGCATAATAGCGGGCACCAAGTTAAAAAGAAAGTCACCACATGCGGAAAAATAATGCAAAATATGAATGAAACGTTTTCTCAACTTATTTCAAATAAAAGCTTTTCATCGTAAAATCAAAGTTAAACATGAGTGAAAAGTCGAATACTCTGATTTCAACTAGTACTCCTTCATAGAATCTATCCTAACCGTACATTGACAGAGAACTGTGTTTTTTTAAACAAAAATACGTAAACTGAATCCTACTGAATTTAGAAAGAAAGGTATAACAATCTACAAGACACGACGTTTACTGACGAGTGCTTTTACGTGGAAAATATTATTTCTTCTTCATAAGAACATTGATCTCTGTCCCTCATTCCCCACTGTCTCTCTCTCTCTCTCTCTCTCTCTCTCTCTCTCTCTCTCTCTCTCTCTCTCTCTCTTTCTCTTTCTCTCTCTCTCTCCTTCTCTTCTGCCTTTCTTTCTTTACGCCTCTCTTTCTGCCTTGATATCTCTTTCTCTCTCCCCTTTCTGTCCAAAGATGTCTGATGGATATCTTTGAAGACACCCAATTCAGAATAAGAAGACTTCGAGGAAAAAAGGCCGAAATAAATGCTTACACTGGAATGAGGGATTCCGCCATCTCTAAAGTGCTAACCGCTTCGGACACAGCTGTACCACTGAGATAAATCTAGTTCGATATTGGTTAACGTTACAGGATATCCTAAATAAAATTATCTAATGTTTCATAGATACAAGAATAAATTTTAAAGAATATTTATAAGAAACTAAGGCTCAGACTGTTGCTACTATTTTTGCTTACCTATTAAAGGCGCCGTTTTCAATCTCATTTTAACCCTAGGTCTAAATTCAAATAAAGAAGAAGGTGAGCCCCAAGGGTAGAGTCAGCTTAAAAAGTTATTAAAAATACAATGTCTATAGATCTAACCCTCTTACAATCAGGGTGAAAGGCTGCAAACTTAATTTCTTACTTTTTTAAAATTAATATTGACGCAGCATTGTAATATCACGCATATCTGGACACCCTTTTATCTTTTTAAAGTCAAATATTTCCCCCTAGCTCCGATATTTTCATTCTCTTATTAGGCAGAACATCTACATTTCTAGAACCCATCTTCAATCTAGCCCTTAATATTCTTGTTGTTTGTACACGACAAAGACGACATAAAGTTTGCACAGGTTACTTTTGTTTGATTGTTTGGTATAGTTCGTCACAATAAGGTGGTCTCAGACCTTTTCCATATATCAAACAAGCCTCGTCAGGGCGAAATTGAAAGGATGATGCCTCAAAGACTGTATTGGGGATAAGATCCGAGAAGAAAGTCTCTCCCGATACCAGAGTGGAAGTTTTAATCTCACAGCTATTAGCCCTCCGATGCACATGCAAACTAATGGGTTGAGAATCAAGTTTGAATTTAATTTTATTCTCATGTCAAGGTAGTATGGGATTTCACAAAAAAAAAAAAAAAGATTATGGAGAGCTATGTTTTTTGCTGGAACGTGAATCACAGACTAACCGAAACCCATCAAAAGTATTAACGCTACTCTCTAGACAAGCATCAATGATCAGAGATGCGCAAATACAGTCCTTAAAAGATAAAATTGTTAAAGCATGCAAATGATTAACATAATTTTTCAACAAAGAAGTTTTGCAGACGTCTTTTAAATACATCTTATTGTTGCACAGAGCTCATGACTTTTAACTTGGTATCATAGGTCTTTATGAAAAATCATTGTGGATCTATGCTAATATGTTAATAAACGTGTAGGAACTTAACTGAGAAGTTTATTTAATATGAAAATCTAGATCTACATGTGTCTGTTCCATAGAGATACGATTTCGGAAACACCGATTCCTGATTCAAGCGATAGTATCAACTCAATAATTGTCCAGCTTTTCTTTTTTAAGATTTCACAAAAACATAAAAATCAGAACTAAATCTATATTTTAGGGAACGAAAGGACTAAAGAATTGGACGGAGCCCTACGGAAGTTCATAGTTGAGACATAAAGGAGCGCAAGTATTTATTTTTAAGTATTATATTTTAAAATTTTAACTATCGCTGCATGAAAATCCGTCTGTATCAATTCGTTCCAATTGGAATCAGGCCAAAGAAGTGCCAATATAATGTATTTACTCAATGTACAAGCTGCACCACAGAAAATTCATTCTTTAAATCAAGGTAATATTGACTGGGTTATAAATTTTGCTTCGAATATTTTCATGACATGGAACATGAACTACTTGTGAACTATAAATATTTCATCATTATATTTTCCGTGGATTATTAGCTTTGAAGGCAATATTATTACTTTTATCATCCGATCAAACAGTCATAACAAATTTACCTTTTTCTAGCCACACGATTTTCGAATCAATTTCGCACATTTCACACATATTTTAATGACAGAAAAGAATCGTCACTTTAGTCTTGATTAACGCTTTGAAGTAGATATGCCACATTCAGCTATATTAGGTGAAAACTAGGAAGTCTAAACAATTTTCTTCCAATGCAACTAAGAGAAGCTCATGGCTCCTCAGCTGATGTTATTTTCAGTTCTGCCATTCTATCTTTTGCAGATTTTACTTCTTCGTTTTGGTGACACCTTGTGCTTAGTAAAATTTGAAAATAATTGTTTTACCATAAATGTCGGCTCATTTTCGATCATGTCGCTCGATATATTTTATGTTTTTTTTTTAAAATAATAATTCTTTACTCTCCTCACAATAGTAAGAGGCTAGCAGAAATTTAAGCCACGCACAAGGGCAAGAGGGTATCCCCCCCCCCCCCCCCCCGAGGCTTAGAGACTCTCGGGGAAAAAAGCTCATTCCAGTTTCGGTACTGTTAAGAGAATACATGCCATGCCTCTTACACCTTCGGCACGATGCTAGTGTATCTCAGGAGTTTAAAACTTGGACCTTTTTGTTGCAATATTTTTCCCAAGGAAACAATAGGGATTTCGGGTGCAGGAGAAGATTACATGACCTTGCGATTCAAGCGCATTCATAGTATTTAACACTCGTGCTTTCCTTTTCATTCTCAGTTACTCCTATTGGAGCATTTTTCAATATTTTTGTCAAAAGTCAGCCTTTAACTTACAAAGCGTGCAATTTTCTCTTGAACACACTCACAATATAAAAATAAAATTAATAAAAGAAAACAACCATTCTACATAACAATAAAAAACGAACAAACCCTCCCGACATACTTTCGATCAGCTCAATACAGCGCGTTTTTCTGATGACAAAACTACTTAAAATTCAATTTCTGTCTGATCTAAAGCCGAACCACAAGAAAACCGTTTTCAATTACTTTAAAGATCAAGGGTAATCCAGATGACAAAGACGGTTTCAGCTGTGCAAAGAAATGAAATGGCAGCGCTTCCATTTCCTTCTGAGACATTCCATTGTTTTTTTTCCTTTCTTGTTTTAATACAATGAAAAGGACTCCATTTACTTTTCCTGACCTTTTCCTCTATCTCTTATTACACTCCAAATTTTTTTATTTTATTCTCTCCTTCTTTTTTATCTTTTCTCCCCTAATATTTGTTTTCGTAACTTTGATTACTAAATTCTTCACTTTTTACTTTCACCAGTGCATGCTGTATTTATTCAACCTATCCGAATCAAAGAGAATATTGTAAGTTAAACAAAAAACAACTATATGAGCATTTTGATAGAGCACTTTGTCGTTATGTTATCTCAAACTGCTTTACAAAGGTTCTCCAATATGCTAAAATTAACTAAGATGCTTTTCTGAATTAGGTAAAAAGCAGTTTTAGAGACGGCCCGT
Organism: Elysia crispata; assembly: GCA_033675545.1. Lineage (NCBI taxonomy): Eukaryota > Metazoa > Mollusca > Gastropoda > Plakobranchidae > Elysia > Elysia crispata. The sequence goes on from JAWDGP010000260.1 coordinate 1,360,260, forward strand.
GGCTCTAACAAATTGACAATAGCTGGGTACTCATTTGACACATGGGTGAAGTGAGATTGTGCGTAAAGACTCTTTGATTTCTTTCCCAAAGACACATCTCAGACCCTTATCGTGCCAGTATTTCAACCCTGGACTTCCTGTAAAATAGCAATGACAGAAAAAATCTAGGCAATGTTAATTTAAGATAAGCTTCGTAACACCTATTAAGAACATGGTTTGAGTATTTCGACTTTCTGACGAGGCATAACTATAATCGAATATTTGTTCTGCAAGACTATCCTCCCTTTACGACATGAAAAAAAGATTTGCATACTTTTAAGCCGTAAATGATTTCTACAATCAACGTCAACTTGACGTTTCCAAGAAATAAAATTACGCTTTGTGTGAGTGGGCCGCTCATCTCTAAAATAAGTTAGTCCTTATTTTAAAAAAAATCTGTGTTCAGACAAAGCCAAAAACAAGTTTTTGAGTTTGCTTCACGGATCAACTCCGTGTTGAGAGAAAGGGGTTAACCGCCAAGAGCTCAGCAACGGTGATAAATTGATACAAAGTCTACACAATGGTTAGGGTCAAGTACATTAAGTCGCCAAAAATCCCATTTGATTAGAGCGACCTTGATGTCTGGAATCACACGATAGTTACCGGTGAATTTACTATCTATTTTTCTTTCAGAAGTTAGGAACACTTCAGACAAACGTAATATGTAAAAACAAACTGTCCAGTTCTAAATCATAAAATAACTTCGTTTATCAAGCTTTAGCAGTCAAAGTTTGGTATGAATTAATTTCCTATTGAGTTCCTGTAGTGACTTGGGAAAATATAAAGACTTGGCGTAGTTTAAATCCGTGATAATATTATGAACGAGTGAAATTTAAAAAAATTCTAAAATGTTTAGGTCTGAATTTCTATTCATTTCATATGATAAACTTTTTTATTTAAAGCTCAAACAATTATTTTATTTGACCTTTTCCAAATAGCAAGTTCCTCCTCATATTTTGGACTGAAATATTGACCTCATTAGAAGAAAAATGAGTATAAGGAGTTTACAGCATTAACATAGGCATATGCTGGATGTTAATTTTCAGTAAACATGTTGAGACAATGAGGTCATGTTTTAGACTTGTCAACTATCTGCTAGAGTAATGGGTGATGCACATCGCATTTAACAATAACTATAATAGTGTGAAGAATGATTCATTGCTAAATATAGGACCAAGGATGAGAACGCTGGAAGACTTAAGCTGTTCATAGCAATACTGGAAAATACCCTGATTCAATACTTTCCAAACCTATTTAAGGGCTAAGCGCTCATTATAAAGATAAAAATTCCCTCAAAAATTGCTATATGCTCTGCCATGCGAGAGACTGTTCCAATGTAATATTTGGTACTTAGAAAAAAATCTATAATTAGATTGGAATTTTACAAAGTTAGCTGACTGTTTTCATAAAAAAAATTCAATCTATTTATAGGTCCGTTTAAACGCTGAGCAACATTTAAAACGTCCCTATTATTCATCGCCTGATGCCATTCATTCTTCCTAGAGTCTACAGAGGCAAACAATGCCTTTCAAATGAGATCTCTAATCACCCCATAACATGTAATTGCTATAAGAGTTTTACAGAAAGTGATTGACAATCCCTCAATTCCTAAAAAAATCCCATGTAATTCAAGGCTTTCGAGACCAACGCAGAGCGCGAAGCCTTGGCCGATAAGATTGTAAGGTCTCTGTGGGATTTGGTGCATGGTATTCCTGTTTTCAAAGCTATCATAGAGGAAATCAAAGATCATTCTTTCTTTTAATTGATTCGTGAAATCTAGAACTCCCTAATAAATATAATAATCACTGATTAATAAAGTTTGATGAGGGAAATGAAAAGCTAGGGATGTCAGAGTTATATCACTGGATCATGTTATTTTAAATTTGAGTCTAAAGATACAATAGGATAAACACCACAATTCTAACCGATTCCCCTCAAACTGAATTAAAACAGATAAGGAATATTTATCAAGTTACATCATTCACAGCGTTATCCGAGAAATGATGCGGGACA
>JAWDGP010000261.1:0-22536 GCA_033675545.1 Elysia crispata
TGAAAAATTCTAAAGAGATAAAATTAATCATTTTTTTTCACACAAAGAAAAAGCTTCATTTATTTATTTAAAAAAATTTTTTTTTTATAAATAAACTCAATAATAATTTACTAAGCCAATGCCAATGTCATAAATCAACGATTTAACACATATTTCGTTTCTACTATTTTTTGACTTTAGATTGTAACAGCGGCTACTATGGTGGAAGTTGTCTGGTCCAATGCAGTGAACACTGTGCTGGAAACAACAAATCCTGCCACAACATCATCGGTACTTGTGATCTCGGCTGTGATACTGAATACTAAGGGGCTTTATGTATACAAGGTGAGCATGACGAAAAAACATTTAACAGTAAAATTGTGTAATATTAGAACTCTATCATCCGCGCACTGTTTGTTTCATACAAAGGAAGACATTGACAGCAAAGGTTTCGTCTGAGAGCACAATAAAGATGTAAAAATAAATTATTATATGAATATTTTTATATGTTCGCTCGTAATCTCAAACTCCTGACCAAAGGCAATAGAACACTTCAAAGTGTGCTGGTACATTCACAACTGGTACAAGAATACGGAGCTTGCAAGCATTTTTCCGTATTAGATAACGTGTAATTGTAGAACCAATCGAGGCTTACCTGCATTTTTAAGGTGATGATTGTTTCCAATTTTGACTATCTGTCGTTAGGAACGGAGTGGTAATATGAGATACACGCTAGCCGTTCCCAGTCACACTTTAGCCCGTCACAGTTGTGAGTACGGTACGTCAATCCAGTGCCCGCTGAAAACCTTGTTCGAACATTATGCTTTGATCATGACACATTGGGCATAAAGACAAAAATTAATGTTTAAATGATGTGAGGGATATGGAGGGCGTATTACCTCTCGGTTCCTGACGACAGAACGTCAAAATTGGAAACAATCATCATCTTATAACTAAGTCTCGATTGTTTCTACAATTTCAACTCACCGTCGTCATTCCACTCGGTGGTAACATTAGATTTTAGAGCCACAACTGTGACGTCAAAGCAACAGAGAAGATTAATAATTATCTTTGTTTACATTTTGAGATTTTCACATAGTTGGAATTGTTTGTATATATATATATATATATATATATATATATATATATATATATATACACACACACACACATATATATGGTGAATTTATATATATATAAATTCACCTTCTTCGTGTTTTGAGGGCGTTATGACCCCTGCCCTTAACAGTTCTTGCAGTTCATTATTTATTACCCTCTTTTCTTCCTTATTCACTAAGGTAACTAGAATCGGTGGCTTGTTTTTCTCCTGCACCAGGCTGACTCAGTTCTACTTTAGTGCCACTTATCATTAATTTTCTAGAATAGTTTAATCTGATGTCAAATCTTTCCATTCGCGGCCCCTGTACTGAATTTTGTCCAGCCTGAAAGTTCTCGGCTTTGATTCCCAGCAATCTTCTATGCTTTCAGTGTCAGTGACTCTTCCCCCTACCCCATCAATTATCGTGATTCGCTGCCGTCCTACTCTCCTGGCGCCATCCGGCACTGTAGGTCAATTGGCCCCGCCTTTTCGTCAACGAACAGAGCAAATGCCTGAGCCTTTTGGAAAAGTCAAGGCGGGCTTGGTTGTCTTTTCTGCAGGCGCTGGACAGAGAGAGGGTGCACGAAAAGAGAGATTTGGGAGAGGCGGAAGCTTCATGGTGCCATGTGCAGTCGGCGGTTTCTTTTGATATTTTTTTTTTACTGGCAAGGATTAAAATGTTTTTATAAAATCAAATTTGAGATCATTTTTGCTAAAAATGGACGTCAGATTCGGAATTGGCGTATCAAAATTAGCCAAATCATCTCGCAAGCGACTGTTTTTAAGGTTTAATTCACAAGATTATTTTTTAAAGAATGCAATGGATGATGAAGCAATTTTATTAAAGGTATATGTGTAGATCTTAACAGACTAGATCTAACTAAAGTGAAAGGGGATTGTATTCAACTGTAACTTTGAATACACGTAATGTATCCTTTTAGTGAGTCTATCCTTCTCTCTCTTTTTCTGTCTCTCTGTGTCTCTCCTCTTTCTCTCTCTGTCTCTCCTCTTTCTATCTCTCTCTCTGACTCTCCTCTTTCCATCTTTGTTTCTCTGTCTCTCTCGTTCTCTCTGTCTCCAACACCACATTTCTCCGAAAAGTACTTTATCCATCATTATTTATGACCGGTGTAAATGAAATTTCGAACTACACTTAATTAACTTGTCATGCATTCTTCAATTGAGCAGCCATTTGCCGATAGCTTTGCCATGAAAAGTTTTTATTTCAAAATAAATTTTTTTTATTACAATAAATCGGACAGATTGACTCACTTCTTCTCTGAATCTATTGATATGTCATTTTTTTTTAATTTGCAACGAGGAGGGCGGGGAGGAGAGAGAGAGAGAGAGAGAGAGAGAGAGAGAGAGAGAGAGAGAGAGAGAGAGAGAGAGAGAGAGAGAGAGAGAGAGAGTATCACACTTCGCTTAAATATCAAAGAGATGGCTGCTGGTTGAGACGTCTGTCAATGTCATTGAACTAACAAGAGCGTCGAATGCGACCGAATCTTGACACGGTGAAGGTCGTTACCTTGCGTATTTGTCACTGTGAGAGACAGAACAACAAAGATAGGAGGATGATAGGAGTGAGAGAAGGAGGAATGATGGGAGTGAGAGAAGGAGGGGTGAACCTGTTCCGTCTCTAGGCCTTTTCCTCAAGACCCAAACGTATAGAATCTTAAAACAGTTGGGGTTGAGACAGTATTAAATTTTCATGAAACACAAAACAGACCAAGCGCAAGCGCGCTATAGATAGTGTGTTTCCACTGCTTCTCTGCATGCTCACACAGTCACATTACATAACAATCACATGATCCGAGACAGTTTTACCAGCAGCAGCAGATTTCACTGGTCTAAACAGCTGACCAGACTGACCAGGCCTAAAGCCACGGCCAGAGTGGCCCAGGCAATTTTCAGCAGGTTTACCTGCTACAAGCGGCTGGTTGCTTACCAAGTTTGCTTTGGCAGGTGGCCTAAGTGAAAGTCTGCTCGCATGCTTAGGCAAGCATCTAGGCCTATTTTTCACTACACTCTCGAAGGAAAACAATGTTATCGTCGGATAAAGAATTCCTTTTATTGGACAATACATCATTGGTATTGTCTATTAAAAGAAACAAGGAAGGAATACACCAAATTAACACAGAAAGAGGGCAACTAGATGAATACCACCATTTGTTTCATGAATTGAAAGACGATCCAGCTCGATTTTATGAATACACCAAAATGACTAAAGAAACTTTTGAATATATTTTAAAGAAGATTAAATCCCGACTCTCAAAAAATCGGTGCAATCTTCACGATCCAATAATGTCCCAGAAAAGATTGGTAATCACTCTAAGGTGAGTTAATCTTGTTTAAAAAAAAATTATTTAAAATTTTTCTAAGTATAAAATTTTCAATGTCAAAATGGACATCGCCAGCATCATTACGATAAGTATCACCAGCGTCACTATCATTACCATCATCATCTTCCTCTTCTTGTTCTTGTTCTTGTTCTTCTTGTTCTTGTTCTTTTTCTTCTTCTTCTGATTCTTCATCTTCTTCTCCCCCTCACTCCCTCCTCTTCTTTTTCTTCTTTCTCTTCGCCTTGTCTTCCCGAGCGGAGGGGAGAAAAAAGATTTCGAAATTAATGTTGGAAACTCGAAATTTTGGTTATCTGCTCTCTGACTCTCTCTCTCTGACTCTCTCTCTCTCTCTCTCTCTCTCTCTCTCTCTCTCTCTCTCTCTCGCTCTCTCCCTCCCCTTATTCTTTTTCCGTTGAGCTGCAGCTTGTAACACTCTAACATCAAGATATGACATAAATAATTTTCAACCAGAAACAAAAAAAACTTCAACTCGGGGGTGTAGGGGAGAGAAAGAAAGAAAGAGAGAGATAGAGAGAGAGAGAGAGAGTCAGAGAGAGAAAGATTGAGAGAGAGAGAGTGAGAGATAGAGTGAGTGAGAGAGAGAGAGAGAGAAAGAGAGAGCAGATAACCAAAATATCGAGTTTCCATCATTAATTTCGAATCTTTTTTTTCTCCCCTCCGCTTTTCATATGCGCGATACAAATTGCATTCCTAGTTCCTCACCTAATGGTGTTTTTGTTTTTGTTTGCCCTAAAGTATTCATTATTTTGTTAATGTTAAACCTCCTCCTCCAATGAAATCGGAATTAAATTTGTACACGTTGTTAATTGAATGGATTTTTTTTGTTTTTTTTTTTAATTTTACTTTTAAATTAAAAAAAAAAAAAGGCTGACATTAAGAAAAGAGTATGGGGATATAAAAATACCTAAGAGGATGAGGGAGGAGGAGGAGGAGGCTTCAAGGTTGAGGAATAAATCAAGTTTTGATCAATTTGTGTGTAACTTAGAAGCCTAGAGAGGTTGATTCAACACGTTTGGTTTGAAGGAGGAGGTTTGTGGTTAGTGAATAGGAGATTCTCGCGTTACACCAAATATAATTCGTAGCTATAATCAGATATGCGGTTTCTATTCGATGACAAACTAGACTGGCTTTTTCTGAACATCGCTGCTACAAAGTTACGGTCATACCAACTGGCAGTATTTTAGTGTGAGAACGATATTCCTTTCGGTAAGTCGCCACAGATCATGGCCGGGTAGCTCAGCGTATGCCTTACGGTACTCCGATCGTATTTGAACATCGTTCAATTTTTGAACCACATTGAGTTTTGATATCTTTGTCGTCTCACAAACTTCAGATCAAATCAGATCTAGAGAATGTAGATCAACTTTTTAACCACAATGAGTTTTGATATCTTTGTCGTCACACAAACCTCAGATCTAGAGAATATTGATCAACTTTTTAACTATATTGAGTTTTGATATCTTTGTCGTCACACAAACTTCAGATCTAGAGAATATTGATCAACTTTTTAACTATATTGAGTTTTGATATCTTTGCCACTGTCAGAATCTCCAGATCTAGAGAATTAAAAGGTGGAAAACTTTTCAGTGGCTGTCGAAATGGGCGCTGAAACGTAAGAATTCATCAATGATAATTGCTTTTGGAGGCTCAACAGAATGGTGACCTTCACCTTTCAATGAAAAAAAAAAGTTTGTCTCTCACAGTACCCTTGCTGATTTAATGTAAATGCAAAAAAGTGACCTCCAATAGCCAACTATATACATGTATGTATTTCAAATTCTTGTGTCCTTGACATCAACATCATAGATGACGCGCAACTTTTACAAAACCTTACAAAACCTCCTTGCTGTATCGTCTATAATTATAGTAAGATATACAACGTCCTTGAACCCTCACCTTGTCTTCCTCCCCGCGCTCAGAACGCATGTTTGTGTATGTGTGTCTGTGAGTAGAATGAGCTTGAGCTTTTGAATATTTGATGAGGGATCTGCTTGGTTTGTATCGTGTATTGAGGCCAACCAGATGGTTTACTGTCTGTCACAGTTTCAGTAGGACTTGCCCATCAATCGTTTTCTGTCTATCTCTCTACCTCATCAGTCATGTGATTCACGCCAATGTCCTTCAAATTCTTTCTTTCTTGTCTTAGGTGTTAGATAGAGACAAATCTGTAATACAATTTCCTGTTTCGTTGATCGTGCTTTTGGCACATTTTGTTTTTAATTATCATTTTTTATCTCTCTCTACAGGTCGTAAACAATTACTCAGCACAGTACACAAGCTCTGTTGCCATACTTCTTATTTGTTCGCCCTCAGAGAAGAGAGGCGATCACTAACACTCAACTGTAATATCTAGTTTTATCATCTTGGTCAAAGAGTAAAATACTGGATGTAAGGTGTATCCTTCCACAAACATAAACTCTCAGCTTCAACAGCTGAGAGACGTTAGGCTTAAAGGTTTGGAGACAAAAACCTCACAGACAGCATGGATACTGAGGGACCAGTCTCCGTGCTCGACCGCCGCACGCGGAGCTCCAGCCGCGACGCGTCATCGCCGACCGCATCACGCGTCAGCGCAGCCGGGGCCCGAACACACGACGCGGCGGGCTGTACCGCTCGGGCAGCCAGCTCAGCGTGGACGAGACGCACGCGGGATACCGAGACGCAAACGACGAGAACGCCTGCGAAAAGCTGGCCGTGGTGTACCGTAGTGTTACTCTTAGCTTTAACCACCGTGTTAATACTGTCCGCTCCATAGTACACGTAGTGTTACTCTTAGTCTTAACCACGGTGTTAACACCGTCCGCTCCATAGTACACGTAGTGTTACTCTTAGCTTTAACCACCATGCTAATACCGTCCGCTCCATAGTACACGTAGTGTTACTCTTAGCTTTAACCACCGTGTTAATACCGTCCGCTCCATAGTACACGTAGTGTTACTCTTAGCTTTAACCACCGTGTTAATACCGTCCGCTCCATAGTACACGTAGTGTTACTCTTAGCTTTAACCACCGTGTTAATACCGTCCGCTCCATAGTACACGTAGTGTTACTCTTAGCTTTAACCACCGTGTTAATACCGTCCGCTCCATAGTACACGTAGTGTTACTCTTAGCTTTAACCACCGTGTTAATACCGTCCGCTCCATCGTACACGTAGTGTTACTCTTAGCTTTAACCACCATGTTAACACCGTCCGCTCCATAGTACACGTAGTGTTACTCTTAGCTTTAACTGCCGTGTTAGGACCGTCCGCTCCATAGTACACGTAGTGTTACTCTTAGCTTTAACCGCCGTGTTAATACCCTCCGCTCCATAGTACACGTAGTGTTACTCTTAGCTTTAACCACCGTGTTAGGACCGTCCGCTCCATAGTACACGTAGTGTTACTCTTAGTTTTAACCACCGTGTTAGGACCGTCCGCTCCATAGTACACGTAGTGTTACTCTTAGTTTTAACCGCCGTGTTAATACCCTCCGCTCCATAGTACACGTAGTGTTACTCTTAGCTTTAACCACCATGTTAACACCGTCCGCTCCATAGTACACGTTGTGTTACTCTTAGCTTTAACCACCATGTTAACACCGTCCGCTCCATAGTACACGTAGTGTTACTCTTAGCTTTAACTGCCGTGTTAGGACCGTCCGCTCCATAGTACACGTAGTGTTACTCTTAGTTTTAACCGCCGTGTTAATACCCTCCGCTCCATAGTACACGTAGTGTTACTCTTAGCTTTAACCACCATGTTAACACCGTCCGCTCCATAGTACACGTAGTGTTACTCTTAGCTTTAACTGCCGTGTTAGGACCGTCCGCTCCATAGTACACGTAGTGTTACTCTTAGTTTTAACCGCCGTGTTAATACCGTCCGTTCCATAGTACATGTAGTGTTACTCTTAGCTTTAACCGCCGTGTTAGGACCGTATCAATCCGCTATGATTTCTGACCCTGGCTGGTCAGAAGGCTCCTGGCAAGTGGCATGTCGATTGCTAGATCTAGATCTGGACCAGTGCCTGTTCTCAGTGGGTTTCTTGGTGTCTCTTCCCCTCCCCCATCCCAACTCCTTCACTATCGAGGTGGCTGTGTTGTTATCATCTGACACGCATTACCAGGTAATAGGAGGCATCTCAGGACCTTTAGAGCTCTGGGGGAAGAGGAGGAGTAGGAGGGGGGAGGGGGCGGGGGTACACGAGGGCAGGAGAACTGGTGTCGGGCCGGGCCAATTTCGCTTTTTCTTTGCTGAAAGCCAAAATCTACTCGCCCAATTTTTCAAAGCTTAAACGAATCTGAATCCGAATCCCAAGCGCTTACGACTCAATAATGGAAATATCTTCTCTCTCTCTCTCTCTCTCTCTCTCTCTCTCTCTCTCTCTCTCTCTCTCTCTCTCTCTCTCTCTCTCTCTCTCTCTCTCTCTCTCTCTCTCTCTCTCACTCTCGTATAGAAAAATTAATCACAAATCTAGATCTAACTCGAGGCCATCGTATATCATGAACTACCTTCTCTATTACAGTATCTTCCTTTCTCCCACTGAAGCTAGCACTCCTAAATTAATGAGATAAAAGTTCCGCAACCTGGAGATTTGCCATGGCTACCATCATAACTAGTTGTCCCGCGGTTTGAATCTCGTGGTTGACGGATGGCGACTTTAGTTCCACACCAGATCTATCTATAGTTGTCGGACTTGTCTGACATTGAACCTGTGGCACACCAAGCCAGGTAGAGCGGTCCACATCTATGTGAAATGGCGAGGATAAGGCGAGACCTCAACGCGGTGACATATATACAAGCAGATTTTTCCTCCTCTCGCGAAATAGACTCGGTTTAACGTATATTTCTACAAAATATTTATACGCTGGGGAGAAAATTCAAACTTACAGTTTTAAAGAGATTCTTTAAAGTTGTTGAATAATCGAATCCGATTAATTTTACAGATCATTTAGATCTCAGATTTGTCATCGAATCTCGATCCTTCACAACTCAACTGTTCTACAGATTCACTGGCTCCTGATCCTATACTTTTCGATTTTAAGTTCGAATATCAAATGCGGATCAGAACCGATCGGAAAGAATCTGATTGCAAAGAGGACTAATACATTGCCGCCACCAACATTGAAAACCGATTCCACGCATTGTACCAGGAGAAAGGGCAGCCGGTCTCGGGGGTTCCCTTTGACTTTTTGCGGCCAGACAGAAGTTTATCACGAGTTAGATTGATAAGGTTCCTGGGGTTCCATGAGTTCCTGGTTCCTGGCTGGCTGCTGAAAGATGTTTGGGTGTATTAGATCCATGAATTGTGTTCCCTCAGTTACCTTGTGCGGGTGCTTGTGAAGAATTCTAGTTTAAGAGTTATGCGAGCTCTTGCGTCGGTCTGCTCTTTTTTCTTTAGATTTTCATGTGCTTTCAAATGGGGTGGGCGATGAGTATTCTGAGAGAATATCGAACTTTACTGATATCATAGAGACTGCCTGCAAATGGAGTCTGGCTTTTTATGGTATATCGTTTTCTCTCTTACTCTTTGATCGTGATTCGGCAATGCGGAAGAAAGCTTGTAAAACATTTGGCTGCTAATGTAAAAAACTATCAAGACCAATATATAACAAAATAATGGCAAGGCGGGGAGAGGCGGAGGAGGAAGAGAGAGAGAGAGAGAAAGAGAGAGAGAGAGAGAGAGAGAGAGAGAGAGAGAGAGAGAGAGAGAGAGAGAGAGAGAGAGAGAGAGAGAGAGAGAGAGAGAGAGAGAGAGAGAGAGATATGAAGATGCTGATCCCACTTGTTCCCTTGCCTGGAAATATCGTGAGAAAATAAAGAAAATTTCCAGTGAACAGCGGATAGTAAAATTGTGCCCCCCTCCTTTCCATTTCCTCCCACTTGTCCATATTTTCCCTTTTTTTTCCAGAGAGGAATTAGCCTTACCTCTTAATGCGTAAAGGTAATGCATTTAAAAGTTAAACTATGCGGAACACATTGATGATGCCTCACATTCAAAACGTATGGTGGTCTTGCATGCTATGTGAATCTAGCCATCAGCTGATCTCAGTCTTATTGTTTCCGACTTGATTTCAGGTGACATAATCGGTGGAAGAACGTCCGGGTCAAGGTCGTCACCTTCCAAGAATAATTCGTTCCGGGATAAAGGTGTCAGTCCAGGTGATACGGACAACCTGACAGGTGAAGGAGCGAGAGGGAGGGAGAGAGGGGGGTGGGGGGCGGGGGGGGGGGAAGAGAGAGAGATAGGGAGATAGATAAATAGAGGAAGGTAGAGAGAAAGGGAGGGGTAGACAGAGGGATATATATATATATATAAAGAGAGAGAGAGAGGAATGACCAGTCGCCAGTACGACCACGGCCGACCGTTCAGCTCCCACAAGGCTCTCAGGGGGGGACTACGCGGATGATCTCCAGCGGCTCGCCAGAGTCGGTCTCCTCTCGGACTACTGTCCAGCCCAGCCGGACAGCGCTGACCATCAACAGCGAGCCATGGACGGAGACGGAGGGGGCGTGGTCAAGGAAAATGGCGGTGTCCCTGGGAGGACTAGTGAGTGGAGGGTGGGAGGAGGGGGGGGGGGGGGAATCGGGAGATGGTAAAGGGATAAAGATCACGCCATGGTGTGAGGATAGCAATGAGGGGAGATAGAGCAGTCCTAGATGGAGTTACTAATTACCAGTAGTATGAGTGGGGTGGCCAGGTATCGGGAGATGGTAAAGGGATATAGATCACGCCATGGTGTGAGGATAGCAATGAGGGGAGATAGAGCAGTCCTAGATGGAATTACTAATTACCAGTAGTATGAGTGGGGTGGGAGGGGGGGTGGTGGGGTATCGAGAGATGGTAAAGGGATATAAATCACGCCATAGTGTGAGGATAGCAATGAGGGGAGATAGAGCAGTCCTAGATGGAATTACTAATTACCAGTAGTATGAGTGGGGTGGGAGGGGGGGTGGTGGGGTATCGAGAGATGGTAAAGGGATATAGATCACGCCATAGTGTGAGGATAGCAATGAGGGAAGATAGAGCAGTCCTAGATGAAGTTACTAATTACCAGTAGTATGAGTGGGGTGGGAGGGGGGTGGCAAGGTATCGGGAGATGGTAAAGGGATATAGATCACGCCATGGTGTGAGGATAGCAATGAGGGGAGATAGAGCAGTCCTAGATGGAGTTACTAATTACCTGTAGTATGAGGGGGGTGGCGAGGTATCGGGAGATGGTAAAGGGATATAGAACACGCCATGGTGCGAGGATAGCAATGAGGGGAGATAGAGCAGTCCTAGATGGAGTTACTAATTACCTGTAGTATGAGGGGGGTGGCGAGGTATCGGGAGATGGTAAAGGGATATAGATCACGCCATGGTGCGAGGATAGCAATGAGGGAAGATAGAGCAGTCCTAGATGGAGTTACTAATTACCAGTAGTATGAGTGGGGTGGGAGGGGGGTGGCGAGGTATCGGGAGAAGGTAAAGGGATATAGAACACGCCATGGTGTGAGGATAGCAATGAGGGAAGATAGAGCAGTCCTTGATGGAGTTACTTATTACCAGTAGTATGAGGGGGGTGACGGTGTATCGGGAGATGGTAAAGGGATAAAGATCACACCATGGTGCGAGGATAGCAATGAGGGAAGATAGAGCAGTCCTAGATGGAGTTACTAATTACCAGTAGTATGAGTGGGGTGGGAGGGGGGTGGCGAGGTATCGGGAGATGGTAAAGGGATATAGAACACGCCATGGTGTGAGGATAGCAATGAGGGAAGATGGAGTTACTTATTACCAGTAGTATGAGCATGCCTATAGCCCTTAGACTTTAGAGGACTAGTGGTTGATAGAGGAGGCCATTTAATTAATACACTTTGTAAGCAATTGAAATGAATGGCAGTTTTCTACTGGCACCGACCACCTGTACCAATAAGTCATCGGCTCTGTGCTTTTTTTCAGGGCTGTCCTCTAAAGATTTAGACATATTGACACTGAAAATCGTGTTTCTACTGAAAGCCTTGATTCAACTTATTTTGTTAAGACAGCCAGCTAAACATCAAACTGACTTTGTCTCAATGCGCCAATGAGATGCAGAAACTTTCTGTAAAGAGCTTTAAACTTTGTAAAAAAAAAATAAAACTAAATTAGATGTTTGTAGTACGTTTTAGTGATTTCTATTATTGATTATATCGTAAGTTTGAACTGTTGGAAATGCCGGTCTTATGCAGCAGCATGTGGTTAGCAGCACACAAATTATTGATATATGGTACACATTTATCATTTAATATAAAGGTATGACCAAAAAGGCATTTGACAAAGAAAGCAAGACTAAAAGTGAAGTAGTCAGGAAGTATTAAAAAAAAAGAAAGCTCTGCACATCTTCTTCTTCTTCTTCTTCTTTTCCTCCTCCTCCTCCTCCTCCTCCTTCTTCTTCTTCTTCTTCTTCTTCTTCTTCTTCTTCTTCTTCTTCTTCTTCTTCTTCTTCTTCTTCTTCTTCTTCTTCTTCTTCTTCTTCTTTCTTTTTCATCTTCTTCTTCTTCTTTTTCTTCTTCTTTCTTTTTCATCTTCTTCTTTTTTTTCATCCTCTTCTTCTTCTTTTTCTTCTTCTTTCTTTTTCATCTTCTTCTTTCTAGTTTTCCTTTGTAGCCTTTTAACTTTTTTTTTAATATTAATATTGCTATTATTTTTCCTTCTTTGTGTTTTTACCTGTTGGTTATTTCAAATGTGAAGTATATTTGACATGCTATCGGGAAATATAATAATCTTTTCTTTCATAATCATTTCACAAAGTTTTTTTTTAAAAGAATCATTTCGTTGTTATTTGACTTAATACTTGTTATTACGGCACACTGCACCTGTCAGAAATATAAAGTTTGTAACACTCTTGTTCTTTTTTATTTATTGTGCAATTTGATTTCTTTTTAAAATTGTAGTCATTGAAGGACAACTTAGACGACGTCACAGTCGAACTAGATGGATATTATCATATAATTTTACTGGTACTGTATGTTAGACAGTGCAGTTATACCTATATACTTTGTTGGATGCTAAAGTAAAGAACTGGAAATAAATAAGAAAAACAACAATAACAAAGAACATGAAAAATGTTAAAGGCTTAAATAACTCTCAGTGTTTTTTATTGCTTTATGATAGGTTCACTTTTTACAACCCTATTTTAAAACGTGAAAATTAAAAATTTCATTCACTCAAAAGATTGTTATGGTCTGAAGGAAAATGATTCAGTTTACTTTTCGACGCCAAAAACATGGTTGTATTAAGAAAGGACAAAGTAAGGGATCTTATAGCTATATTAAAGACACTTTTGATTTTATTCCATTACTAGATATGAAGAGAAATACCTCTCTATGAGTTCGGCCAAGGTTGCTACTGATAAATTCCAAGTAAAGCATTCTGCCCTTAACTGAAACAGACTTTTCCCTAACTGTTACAAATTATATAGTTGTTTTTAAGGTTTTGTTTCCTGTCAACAGTCTTGAGTTTTATATTGGTTTCTCGAAGTCTTTACATGTATTTCAGTGTGTCCAAGAAGCCAGTACGGACATCGCTGTGCAGAGACCTGTAGTGAACATTGTGCTGGAGCAGACAACACCTGTAACTTTGTAGACGGGTCATGTGATCAGGGATGTGATGTGGGTTACCTACCCCCTCTCTGTTATGACAGTAAGTATTGCGTCTCTCGTTGTCTATGTAGTTTTCATAAAGCGTTTTGCAAGACACCTTTTTAAATAATTTCAACATCTTCATAAAAAAAAATTAAAAAAAAAAATATAAATAAAATTAAATATATATATATATATATATATATATATATATATATATATATATATATGTGTGTGTGTAAATTTTTTTTTGTAGGTTTGGCCAAAGTTTAAATTTTCCAGTTAGCATTGAGCTATTTTATGTCACGGATGACTGATTTTTTGTTCATTGTGATTGGATGTCACAAATCAAATTATTATGTATAGATGGGTAAAACCCATAATATTGGGGAGTACATTTATATCATTTTCACCAAATAAGGGACATTACTAGTATAGGCTTAGTACAAAAGTCTAAAATATGGTTGTCGGCTGGGAAATATGTGAAATGTATACCATGTTTCACATGTTTTGAGTTCACTTTATCACCGACATAATGCCTTACTTATCCCAATAGCCTGTCCCAGAGGTCAGTACTGTCCAGGGTGGTAAGAGAAATGCAGTGACCACTGTACTGGACTAACCGGCGAGTGTGACTTCAGGACTGGACAGTGTTACCACGGCTGTGTACTGGGCTTTCAGCCTCCCACTTGTCACAAAGGTAAGGTTAACATGGAGTTAGGATTCACAACAAATGGAGCTGGAATACATTGTTCATTATCTTATTTGATTGTAAACTAAGTAAAATTGTCAGGGTATTTTTTTAACACATAAAATAAATTTATCTTATTGTCTTGTTACGATTGCAATGATTAAATATTTCACCAATTTACCTTTTCTAAAACTTTGACAGTAATAATTCTGTGTTATTTTTTTTTTTTTTAACCTCCTGATTTTTTCTTTCTCCTCTCAGCTTATTTACATTTTTTCTGATTATTCTTTTATATAGCATTTACTCTTACCCTTATATCTTTGTCTCATTTGTCGAAAACTCTAGACCACTGGTTTTACTCTTCTTTTCTCTACCACTGCAATTTTTTTACATTTAATTTTGTAAACAATTGTCATGTCTTTATAAAATAATCTCCCCCTAATATTGGCTGCATAGTCATGTGCTCTGCTCTCCTGCCCCTAGAGTGTTCAGCAGGAACGTATGGCCCTGGCTGTGGGAAGACCTGTAGTATCCACTGTGCTGACTCTGACCATATCTGTAACAAGACGGATGGGTCATGTGACCAAGTTTGTAAACCAGGCTATCAAGGTCGTGTCTGCTCTGAGAGTGAGTTTAGAGAACGATCATCGGTAGATCCTAGAAGATAAAGCTTAAAATCGATATATTTTTTTTTTATTATTATTGTTAATCCTTACTGTGCAGTAAACTAATCAAAGGGAAATTCTTTAACTTTAGATTTCTTGGTGTAAATTGGAATTTTAACTCTTTACATTTACCTTCCTGATAAAGTTCACACTAAAAAGTTCAAACTTTTTCTACAACCTTGGTGAGAAACAGCTATCATGTCATTTGCTCCTAACTAGGCTTAGCGTCTGGTTATAAAAAGTGTCATGACGCTGAAAATCGTAAGCTGTCAATACCAAAGCTGTGAACGTTCTTATTGTAATGTAAACTTTAAGCAGCCGCTTAAAAAAATATGCGAAATGTATTTACCGTATGAGGAACCATATTTTATTTTACTTTTTCATCTTTTTTTTTATTTTAATCAAAATATATGTGTGGAGATTAAAAAAAAAAAAAAAAAAAATATATATATATATATATATATATATATATATATATATTTGAGAGAGAGAAACAGAGAGAGAGAGAAAGAGGGGCAGAGAGATAGATAGAGAGAGAGAGAGAGAGAGAGGAGAGAGAGAGAGAGAGAGAGAGAGAGAGAGAGAGAGAGAGAGAGAGAGAGAGAGAGAGAGAGAGAGAGAGAGAGAGAGAGAGAGAGAGAAATATACAGAAATATAGCTAAGGGTTCCTAAATAGACGTGTAGATAGTAACAAAGAAAGAAACATGTAGGATACTAAAGATTTTAAAGAAAGGTGTCAAAGAGTAGTTAAAAGCTGACACTGTTATAATCTAGACTTTGAAAATTTCGATCATGAGGAAAGTTAAGAAAAATAAAATTGTTTGAACTATAAACTTTTGCATGCCTCTTTTTACATCAGTGCAATGCATTTTTTATACATTTTACATAATATAAAATGTTTTTTTTTTCATTTGAAATATGATATGCTTATCAATTACATAATTACAAGTACAAAGTAATTAAAAAAAATAAAGTTCTCTGTAGAAAGAAAAATGATTAAGGTATTAAACATAAATTAACAATTTAAATATAATTTTATTTTGCAGCTGAAATGTAATGTATGAAAAATATTTGCAATGTAAATCCATCTTTTATGGCTTTCGTCATGTATCCCAAAGACTCACAGATTTGATCCAGTGCCTTTGAGGTACTTGACTAATGTGTTCAAATATGCAGTGTTAGTTTCGCACTTAAGATAACCTGCGTAATGCCATGTAAAATATTAAAACTCGACTAACTTATCCTATACCCACAGATCTACCACAAAAAATTGTTCAAAGCCTCCCGCAAATCTTTTGTCTTGGCTACTTAATAAATACTCTTGAATTGTTTATCTCAGTTTCTGCAAATCGCGTAACGTCAGAATAGCTTATAAAAATGAAAAAGCGCTGTACCAAAAAGTCGAGGTAAAAATTCTTGGATGCGCCTTGTTAGAATCAGACACAATAAATGTCTAGTCGTCACTCTCACTATTTTTATATTTAGCTGTAGACTTAAAGTTATCATTTTTCTTCTCAATTAACCAAAATTTATTTCAAGAAAATTAGATATCTCAACAAAAAGATTTAAACACGAGAGAATTACATATCTACTCCCATTCTGTCGGCTTCCTCAGCCTGTCGCATAGGTTTGTATGGGCCTGGCTGTAACACGACATGCAGCGATCAGTGTGTTGGACAACACAACCCGTGTCATCACATAGGTGTGTATGGGCCTGGCTGTAACACGACATGCAGCGATCAGTGTGTTGGACAACACAACCCGTGTCATCACATAGGTGTGTATGGGCCTGGCTGTAACACGACATGCAGCGATCAGTGTGTTGGACAACACAACCCGTGTCATCACATAGACGGGTCGTGTTACCTGGGCTGTGTACAAGATGATCAATCTCCTATGTGCCGTAGAAAAAGAGGCAAGAAAAATTATCGTAATTTGTGATATGGCACTAAATCAAAATGATATAATAGTATAATTTTATTATAAGAAGAAAGGGTTAAAAGTTTTATGAGTCAAAACACGTTCATGATTTTATACTAAAATACAATATTGATTATCATTGAAGTCTTTTACTTTTTCTCTTCACAGTGTGATTATGTCATATTTATCTATATACGCCGCTCTCTTCATATTCGAGCCCTAACAATAACAGGCCCTCTCACCACCTCTTATCGTGCGCTAATGAAAGACAGAATGGATAGTCAGTGGATCAATGAATGATGATGATTTTTCATATTCGTCCAACATGCACATAATTATTTTTCTTGCATAGAACATATATATATATATCTTTTTTTTTTCCTTTCATAATTTCAGTTAACAATCTAGCTGCTGTGGATGGATATTTTGATTTATAAACGTATCCGGTTTTAACCATTTTTTTATCCAGTAAATGACCAGTTTGATGAGGGAACAGGACATAAAGCTTCAAGCATCTCAGTTACTTTATTTGCTGTTGTCGCTGTTGTTATTGTTATTCCTGCTACTGCTGTTATTGTAGGATTGCTTGTATCGAGGTAGGGATTCAATTGATCAGGTTTGTTTAGAAAGCCTTACAAACATTTAGGACAATCTGAAATTAATGAATACATTCCATGTTAATGGTGGTACCTCATCTTTCTGATTATTTATAAATTTGTATCCCTTTGTTTGAATCATATTGCATATTTATGTTTTATCTGAGTCTTAACGTTGCTAATTGAACAAAATCGAAGGCAATTTTACTGTATATTTTATATAAGTTAGCGTCCTCTGAGCCTCTCTCAGAAAACACTAATCTTTAAAGAGCCGGTATAATAGTTAACTAAGTGTTTTTTTCCTCTTTCTATAAATCTGCTATGTTTAAAAAAAAATCTTAATTATAAAAGAACACTGCGCTCCATCGAATTACATCACAATAGAGCGGTCATCTTTTTTATCTACTTCATGGATTGCAGGCTCCGTATGACCAAAAGACTCAGGACACGTAGATCATTCCCGGAAGAATGTAGTGCTAGAGTAGAGTTAGTGCAGGTTGAGAACCCACCATTAGAATCACAACCTGGGACGCTTGTCAGAAGAGGATCCAACCAACGTTATGAACCAATGGAACTGTCAGATCTAGGCTGCAGTCCCAACGATAATGTCTTTGACCAGTACGCCACACCTCTGGATATGGAGAGAGAACTTGGAGAGTACGAGATGCCCTTAAATGTCAAGCAAAGTGATTTATCTCAGCTTTCTGGCCAGGACATCAATGAGGCTAAGAAATTTATTTCTGCCAATAGTAAGCGGCGCAAATCTCCTACTGGGTCTTCGAATCAAGAAATCCAAGAGAAGAAGGAAGTTTCTGGCATCTATTGTAACTCAGATCGGCTTCCTATCGGACATAAACGTCAGGACACCAAGGAGACAGAAAAAACATCTGTGACAGCTAATAATTCAGATATACCCCTTACTATGTCTTATAGCCAATTGGACAATGAAACAGGTAAGAGGATATTTTTACACTGCATATACACACACGCACACACACATATACATCTATATATATTTATATATATATATATATATATAGACTCTATATATATATATATATATATATATATATATATATATATATACACACGTAATGTTAATTTACATTGTTTTTACAAATGCATAAGAGACGCAGGAGTTTCTACGTTCTACAGAACGTTTCTTTAATGTTGTAGAGAACCGGCGATGAAAGATTATGCCTTTAAATTAATATAACTATTTACATTTGTGTAGCCCATGCTGTGGACATCGAAGCATACAGAATGTGTAAATATGGTTCCTTTCACTATGCAGATCAAAGTCAAATTATTTCTAAATCTAAAGGAATCAATCTTACCATATATCTTTATTGATTATGTTGACGGATGAAAAATCGATTTTGCTTAAAAATGGTCATAATTATGTGAAAGTATGCAATCTCTAATCGTAGATGCTAAGCCACTCAGAACTGGAAATTGATTAACTCTGATAAAACCTGATTGGAAAATCAGGATCATTTTTGGAGTTAATAATTTCAAAGAAATCCATCTACTGCTTGTTTGGTACACGAGAAACTTTTCTCTCAAAGTATTTTTCGGAACATGACTTATTTCTCAATACGATCTTGTTAAGGATTCTTAAATTGATGTTTTATTTATCATTATTCTTTAATGAATTTTGCACGGAAAAGCTTATGAAAAAATAAAGAAGTATACAATTGTGTTACCAAACAAAATTGAAATTTGAATAGGTTATGATCTATTATGTAGCATAAATTTCAAAATTGCATAGATCAAATCTTTAAAATAGATATTTCTTTCTAAACAGACATTAGGAAATATGTTTGTATGAATTCAAATTTATTTTCATAAAAACTATGCCAAATATGTGTAAGTTAATATAAAAGCTTTAGCTTTCTAAATATATATATAATTTTATATTTAAGATGGCCACCTGTTATATGACAATTGTTGTATTTAGAAATATTTTACATTTTGTTCTTCACTTATTGTATCTACAGAGTAAGCGGTATTTCTCCTATAAATATTGAACAAATTGGGCACAGGTGTAAGTAACTTCTATTTTTTTTTTTTAACATACAGTTAAAACGATTTTTAGTGCTTGAATTTTTTGTGTAACAACATGTATTCAAATTTATTTTTCAGAAAGACGGCAACGAAGCAAAGAGTAATGGCTATAGAAAAAAAGGAATGTTTGGAAAAAGGCAAATAATCCCAGAATAAAGGTTTTTGTATCAAACAGGATATAACATTTTCATTATAATTTTATTACTAAAATGATTGAGACGTGTAATTCTTGCGTAGTTAACGTTGAATAAACCCCCCAGAGAATGATAATTTTTAATGACGTAGAATTAATAAACCCCTGCATTAGAAATAAAATACATATCTTAGAGTTTCTTGTTTTGCTTTTTCCACAGTTAAATACAGATCATAAGTTTTTAATAAATAATTGCCTCATTCAAGGTCTCTTAGTTCATTTTCATGCATTCTTTTTTTTTTTGTTCTTTTTTTTTGTTATAAATTTAAAAAAATGAGCTTAAGTCTAAAATCTTTTTACTTCGCTTTGCAGCAACTTTTTTTGGTAAATAATTTTTTACAAAATTGTCATCAGTGTAACGTGCATGTGTGTGAGAAAGAGACTTTTTGTATGTGGATGACAGGCGCAATAGAGAAGGAAAGCATAAAAAAGTGGGTGAGAGAGGGGGCGACTAAAAAAAAAACCAAGATCATTTTGGGTGATACAAACTGAAAGATAGCTGAACTAGTGAGAAAAAAACCGAGGCTGAATCGGAAAAAAGACCAATGAATATTTTCATTCTACAGTTTAAGTAATAAATGGAAAAAGACATGGTTTCACACTATCCTAGCAGACCATTTTATTTTGCCACATAAATAGATTCAAATTACTAATACTAAAATTAGATAAAATATGTCAACTAACTTTTAAGCTTACTGCTTTGTTTTTTCTAAAGCTATGAAACGGCATAAGTCATCAGACTGATAACTAAAGTTTTGGCACAGCAGAAATTTATTTAGCACCGAAAATGTGTGATCTAAACGGAAAATTGTATTCATGTTCTTATGTTTTTTTTGGACTTTCAAAACAGTTGAATAGGACCTAATATACTGTACTGAACATTGTTTTTTCTAAACTCTTTCTACAGATTAATGGCTACTCTCATTTTTTGTGAAAAAAAAAAATACAAATAAAGTTCATGTTTTTTGTGAGCAAGAATTTTTGAATCCTGCACCCAATACTGAAGTTAATAAATTGTGTTTTTCACCTTTCCCACTTCACTTCGATCCAAGTTTATTTCACGTCAAACCAGCTCAGTTTAAAAACAAATTAATTTCCATCTAGGGAATTCAAACAAAACAGTCCATCTAAAATAAGAAAAAAAAGTATCAAGTAAAATTTTCAAGAGTTTATTATTGCTCTGAGCAAAAAACGCTACACAAAGGCAGTTTAGAAAACAATTAAGGTCTTTTTTTAATTGAAAATTTGCATGGTCCTTGAAATCAGGTTATAATAAAGGTTAAATATTATTTTTTTAAGTTTCTCTAATCAATGTCTGCTTCATGAGCCATTAAATCATATTACATAGAAGAAGCTTGCTTGTAAATCATATAGACAGTATTTTCATCTTAAATTGCCAAATCTGTAAGTTTCAAGCGCTGCTACAATTAAAATAAATTAAATTAAACTTGAATTAAGAAATAGGCAAGGGGTTAGTCCGTCAGTAAAACGGGTAGCGCGGGTAACGCATAAAACAGGCAGATACATCCTTTTGCGTTTGTGTCATTTTGTTCTCCTAAGTCTCTTTTCGCTTCTTTTACCCGCCTATCATATTTGTGAAAAGTTCAATATCGAAAGGAAGTTTTTTTTTTATCTTTCTAAAGCACAGTGTTCAACAGCTCGTGGTTTCTTGTAATGTAAGGACTGATGTTCTTAGATCCTGTGCTGTGTAGGCTGAGCTATAGATAGAATTTCACATTCATGAAACTTATCGAATCCATATGCTCCATAGGCTTGTATTACTACTGTTGAAATATCAATTCTTGCTACTTTTCAAACTGCCATTTCTTTCATTGTTCTACTACTGATTTTAAACTGTTGATCCTTTTAGATCTGGTGACATATTGTTCTTCAACAAATTAAATCTGTTTTTGAACGATTTTTTTTCATTCTTATGCTACATTAAGTTTAGATGCGAATTATTTAATCGTTTTGACGTCTCTAGTTTTGACTACCTTTTATAGTCCTTCAATATTTTAGAGCTTTTGACCCGCCACGTTTTCCTTTGATTTAACAAAGTGTTTCGTAATAAAGATATCCAGTATTTATTATCTAGTATAATTAGCATTTTTGCTCTTTATTTTTTTCCATAAGATCTAGTACTTCTGGTTACATCCATTTTACTTTGTTTCACGTGACTTATGTGCCAACCCTTTCTCACAGACGTAACCAATCAGTTCGTATTTGGTTCCATTATTTTGTTTTCGACGTTCTTGATCTCGTCTATATGAGGCGCACTTGCTTCTTCTTCCCTTAAGGATTCCCTTAACATTTTATTTTATTTTATTTCTGGGTATCAAAGATCTTAACACTTGGCGTTCAATGTTCTGAAATTGTATAGAAGTGTAGTTTAATATCAAACGGTCTTCTCCTATAAAAAATAATGTGAGGATTTAACTATTCCGATTGGTATTTACACGCAAGGAAAGTTTGGCCGGCTAAGGTTTTTTTTTTTTTCATTTTGAAATCCGTGTGTAGTTTTGCTGTCATCCAGCTTGCAGAAATGACTGGAGCCAGCTAAAATCTCTAAAACACATTGAAGTGGCAACCTTCTTTTTTCTTGTCGCTTTTACGACTCACTGTTGCCAAGTTGTATTGAGCAAGTGCATAAAAAAGTTGTCCCTAGGTATTATTTTTAACATTGTATGAGCTAAGACAAAGAGTGACAAGTCAGTACTATTTATAAACAATTTGTCTATGTATGTATTTTCTCGCTAATTAAAAGTTAAAAGGAACAGATCATTTTAACCTTTTAACATGCAAAAGGTTTTTCACTCCGGTGACTTGGCGGAGGAGAATTAAGGAAGATTCGAGTCTCTTTCAATAGAATTAAATCCAAATAGGAAGCAAAAAGACTACACTTGGAGGATAACTTGGTAATTATAAAGTATCCTAAAGGACGCGTGAGTGCCTATGAATAGTATACTACCAGGTCTAAAAAGAACTAGG
Source organism: Elysia crispata (assembly GCA_033675545.1). NCBI lineage: Eukaryota > Metazoa > Mollusca > Gastropoda > Plakobranchidae > Elysia > Elysia crispata. The sequence goes on from JAWDGP010000261.1 coordinate 22,150, forward strand.
CTTTATGATTACGGGACAAACAAGACAGAACAAACTTGTTATCAATTTGACATTGAAACGTTTTATTTGTAAGCTTCATGTTTCCTTTTAGACTGAATAGAAATAACGCAAGGACCGCGGTCACTTTTTACCTTTTTATTTCTTGTCATCCTTATATCTCGGGTGTGAGCAATACTGATAGATAATCAAGATGCGGATGACAAATACTTTCTTTCCATTTTCCAAAAAGAATTAAGATGTAAATGTTAATGTGATGGAAACAAAATCTGTGCCGCTATTTTTGCCAACGGTAATCGACTATCAGAAACCGTAATTAAAAACAGAAATATCGTGCAACTTGATTAAGCACTCTCTACTTGATATGAGCAATTGCGTGTGCTTGTGTCT
>JAWDGP010000263.1:0-7500 GCA_033675545.1 Elysia crispata
GTCTAATTCGCTACAGTCTACACGTTCAACTTCAATAAACTTATCTCATGCGCATTATTCATCGGCTTTTTTTCCAACTTCTTATTTTAACTTCTTATTTCATTTTCTATTTTGAACTTTGTATTTCAACGCTTTATATTCATTTTCTTATTTAAGCTTTTTTATTTCGTTTTCTTTTTCATTTTCTTATTTTCAAGTCTCTTCTCTTCAACTTTTTTTAATTCAGCTTCTTATTTCAACTTTTTATTTCCAACGTCTATTTCATTTTCTTATTTTAAACTTCTTAATTTCAATCGCCGTGATCTCTGACGTTGATGGAAATCTTGACCAATGCACAGAAAGTCGACTTATTTTCCTAAATCCTGCCCCAAAACACATCCAGGTATTTAGATGCGTTCTAGTTAACTACAACTTTACGAATTTCGGAAATAATTTGTCTCAAACACAACCATTTTTTATCTATTTATCTATTTAAATTTGATAGAGGAAAACGGCTAAGCATCCTTTCAGCAATTCACTAAAAGGGCACCAAGTGAAGAGAAAATTAGAAATCACTACATGCACAAAGATCAAAAAAAAAAAAAAAAAAGGATCCAGTGTTGTATGTCTGAGTCCAAACTCTGGACTTTGTAGAGAAAGCCGTAAAAACTGTTCGATATTTTATCCCTCACATGTCACCGGAACACGATCTTTGGCAAAACATGACGCGACCATTTCACGAATTTGGAAGTGATAGTTCAGGCAAGTTTAACAATATGTGCACAAGAAAACTAAGATGACCTGACCATGTCTAAAGTGTGGATGCCTATCGAGTTTGAAAGGAAAATGCTCTATGGTCAAGTACAAAAATCGATGATGTAGATCAAATTTTAGGTTTACACACAAGTGTAAGATTGTCTCTCTAAACGCAAATTCGACATTGGTATTCGAGAGGACATGGCTCTTGACAGTAACATAAAAAAACAAAACTAAAAACTAATTGTGAGCCAGGGCTACCTAGCGGCTGTCAAGCCCAAGATCTGTATGCTTCTGACGCAACGCCTGTATCATCAACACAGGATTGATCCAGTTAGCGTTCTAGTGAAAGACTTTAAATATTGCAGACACAAAGTATAAACATGATAGTAAACAATGTTAACTCAATTCAATAAGGGCAAAACTAAGTTGTGACAAATAATAGTATCCAATTAATTATAAAGCATTATTCCATAACGAAACAATATACGGTTTATTTAAGTTTTTATTTAATTAGTTTTTCAAAACATGGATAACTTATGCAAACATAATTTTCATCTGCTATGGTTTTAATCTCAACAGCTATCAGGTTTACAGATCCTATTTTTTTAACAAAAGTTTAATCACAAAGTTGAAATGAATTTCAGTCTTATCATTAAAAGCGTTATTTTCTAAAACGCATTAATAACCAGTTGAAAAGACTCGTGAAGTCAGGTTGTATTTTCCCCTCTGTTTAACAACATAATTTTTATGATTAATCCGTGTGAGGTTGTAATAAGCAATGAAAGATGTCGTGAAATGTGAGATCTACAAACAAAAGAATTTACCAGGCTGATCTCCGATCTCAAGTGGCTCGATCACTTCGTGCGATGTTCTTTGTCCAACGCTAGAGTGACCAAAACAGTTCTTCTTTATACTGTACATGCCAGAATTTCCATTACGTGGCATTCCACTGCAACATTGCGTGAAATGCGACACTTTGGCATCACGTGGCGTTCGATAGTTGGGTGCTGGATGACAGCTTGTATAATGTTTTACATTGTATTCGTCTAAACCCATAAAACAGAATGTAATGATTGGAAAGCAAAGTTCTTTTTAACCTTTCATGTCAAATAGTAAATAAATCTAAAATACTAAACATGTTCAACGTTGGAGAACAGTAAAATCTTGCTAGCCCGCATTGATTCACCCAACCAACGTTTGCTTAAGACTCAGTGATTATATGTGTCAATTCTGGTCGTTAAAATCTCGTTGAATGTATAGAAAATAAAGACAGGGATTTTTAGTTTAGGGTATTCTCAGGTAGATTAAAAATGTGGAAAAATAAAAAAATATGTATCTAAATCAAGAAGAAAAGAGAGAAGAGATGTGATTGTGCGTGTGTGTGTGGACAAAATAATAAACAGGAATTAACCAGAATGGAGGATTGGACGAATTATGATTTTAAAATCTTATTATCTATGCTCCTTTAAGTAATCCAAAAGAATGTGCCAGGGCAGCTGTTGTGTAGGTCAAGGGATTGAATACAACAATTCAAGCATTTACAGCGGCTCTGTCACCCTATAACACCTTAAGCCAGCGCATTATCGCTAAAAATCCTATATGATTGTATTATATCTGTTATGTGAGTTGTGATATTCCAAAGTATTTTCCTCAGAAATAACTCAAGTCTGAAGAAACAAATGAGTTTATTAAGTGATTAAAACAAAACGTTCAACAGTGTCAGTGATTAAATCAAACCCCTTGGATCGCTCATGTATGGATCCATAAAGTTTTCGTTTCGCCTGTCAGAAAATTCTCAGTAAGGATCCGTTCGATAATAATGAAATGAGACTATTTAATCGAAAAATGATTTTTATAATTTTGTTACAAACACTGCGTCCAATAAAAGTTAATCACCGGGTGTCTTGCTTACGGGCAATCAAAGAAATCTGACTAGTGAATGTCCTATGTCCGATATGCTTTGTCATAATAGTCTGAGTGCATGTTTTTAATCCTAGTGATAGCTAGTGATCTGGAAAAGACAGTTCAAAGCCTTTGAAACAAACCTTTATTTCAAAATGATAATTCTCGCAAAAAAAAAAAAAAAGAAAACAACAAAAAAACAAAAAGAACAAAAAAAAAAAAAAAAAAAAAAAAAAACAACAACAACAACAACAAAGAAACAAAAAACAAGAACAAACAAACGCGCCTCTAGATACTTTTGATTGCTAAACTCATTTGTGTAATTCTAAAATGAGCTTTTAGAGGTACATGTACAATCATGTATCTCGAAAAAGAACGGATTGGAAAATTACAGATATCTGTTTTACACAGTTCTCTTTGGTAGCCAGCTAGTGACAATAGATCACAAATACTAACAGGGTATACTAACAACCGATCACAGGTGACGTGAATTCCTGAACTATGCATTCTTGATGACAGAAAGTTTTAAACTAGCAGTACCGCATTCGCAATTCTCGATCCACTACAACCAAAGACATCAAAATCTGTTCCTTTTCAGTGGAAAACATTCCAAAATATATCGAAATATTTGCAAGAATCACTATCGAAAAATTCAACGTGTTCAAATAAAATCTTTTTCACGAGGAGATTCAGAATATCTGATGTATATACATGTCGATATTCAAGCGCTTGGCAAGAGTTAGCTACAAAGATGGAGTGACAAACGAGGAAGTTTTGAGAAGACTTGGTGTTGTGAAGACTGCTATCTCAAATACGAACACATGTTGTCATATTTTTACCATACTACAAGACATGACAGCCTGCAGAAAACAGTCCTCACAGAAAGAATATATGGTACAAGAGGAAGGGACAGACCCACAGGTCAGTGGTACGACGACATGAAAGATTCTACACGAACAGCAAGCTAGCCAAGGGTGTTGTGTATTGGAGAAGCGAGTCAAGTCCATCCCAGAATGGCACTCAACAGCCGGGATGATAAGGACAACAACAACAACAACAACAACAACAACATGTATTGAGAATGTAAGGTAAATTTTACGAAGAGGAAAAAATAACCAGCATCTCATGGTAGTTCTACAAAATGCAGACAGCGTCATCACTTCCATATTCTGAGAGAACATGCATAAATCGTGATTATCTGCATCAATTTTTGTTTCGTTGTTGTCTCTTTCTCCTAAAACCAAACTCCGCGGTCAATGTCTTCTATAATTTTATAAAAAAGGTCTGCACAGTCCCATTTTCCTGGGTGACAGCTTGAAAAACGTCACTACATTTCACACAAGGGATCTGAAAATGTCAGTGATCTTTCTAAACGTCTCCCGATTCCCTAATACATATTCAATGAGATTAAAATTATGTAGATGGAATGCATCTTGACTTAACGCTTTTTATTAAAATATAAATATAAAAATAATGACAGGTGAATAACGAGGTCAAACGAACCTTACCGCCGAATCAGTTTTTATGACTTTTTGTTTTATTTTCATGATTCTTTCAATGACTCACAATCCTCTATTGACCTACGTCATAAGAGTCAATCAAACTCTGCCTTTAAGTAAAATTTAAAAATTTTATGAATTTTCTCTAGATTAATACAGCCATAATTATGTTTAAACCACCAGCATCTCAACTTTTATTTATATATACAGCTTCAACGATTCTTTACACCGTCATTTGGAGGTAAATTTACTGCGATAACATGACCAAAGTGCTTGCCAAATTTAAGGATTTATATTTGGCTACTTGATCTGCAGTCGTGAAGCCCATATATTGCAACAGCATTTCCATAATGTTTTTATAGAGATAGTAAAAGTCATACAGCATTTGGAACAGCCCTTCTTTCTGTAAAGAAAACATGGATACATTTCAATAGTTAGATATAGGCTGCAGCCAACTTAACACTTGATGAAAAGTGCATTCTGTGTCTATATTATCTCTGATGACAGCACAAAACAGATGCCACAAAAGAGTATAGGTTTCCAGGTTTCTCAACGGCATCAGTTTGTAGGTCTTGGATCGACCATTATGACTGTGATACTTAGTAGCATCTTTCAAAGAGGTCTGTTCTTCGAAATTAACTTGTTCATTGTAATGCATTGAGATGAGACTGCTTTCTTAATGCTTTCGGAGCCTCCTTAAATAAAGGTTAAGTCACTTGGGTGCTCAAGGTTATAGTGATCTATTTTGTTTTAACTTTAAATCTAGAAAAGATATAATTATGCTCAGAATACACTTTTTGCTCAGCCCACTGTGTCAGGCTCACACAACAAAAACCGTCCTAAATGGGCGAAATGGCTAACCTATATGGTTCACTTTTACACTTGGTGCTAAGGTTTGTTTATTTTGGCAGCTCGGTCTGTTCCTTGGGAAGCCTCAGTTCTTTTTTTTTCTGAATCATTAAGTGTATTGCCATCTTCTTGAGGTCCAAGAACAAGTTCAAATCCTTTAGGCACTAGTTGAGGCCTCCTACTATTCAAACATAGTCACCAAAGTGAACAAACTTTTGTAGTACGGAAAGTGCAAGAGTGAGCTATATTAATAACTATTTGTCAGAGTTAGCACAGTTAAATATTTTTGTTGTATAAGCCTGTAGGCTGAAATGTAAGTTGCCTTCTGATACCAATTCTGTCCTAACTATGCCCAAAAGTTAAAACAGAAATAAAGAAAGCAGTCAAATGTGCATCTTTTTAAGATCCACCAGAGGCTAGTTTGTTCATGTCCTGTAAACAAATAAGAGTTCTTAGTGATTCAGCTTCTTAGTCTGTTCAAGCCAGCATGAAAGTTACTGGTCCTAAAGCATCTAATTTTGTAAAGATGTGGATGGCTCAGTGCCTGGTCTTGTCTCGGCAAGGCGATGGGTGCCGCATCGAGTTGCAAGTTCGATCCCTGTTCATTCCAGCTGTTCTTAATGTTTTCTCGATTTTCGTCTTATTTGTCGGTCTCGAGTTAGATCTAGATTTGTGGGTGATATCAAAAGTTAAAAGAAATAAATTACAATAACTCAAACATGCATAAGTTTTTTTTAACTCCAGTGACTTGGCCTTATGCATTTTGGAATGCTTTAGTACTAGTCAAAACTATAAACACTGTTAATTCCCTTACAACTATAATTAAATCCTTATGTTTTCCTCATGTGAAAATGGACCAAAGCGAAGGAATAATACAAGTGCATCTCGTGAATATAAATCTAAAGAATCCTAATATTTCAAGCGATTTATTATTTCAAAGTTTTTATTTTGTGCTGAAGCGGAGTAGGGGCAGCAAAAAAGAGTGGTGGTACTAGTTGTAGTAATAAAAAATTTAGATCAAGAGGAGGAAAAACCAGTGGCTTATAGTTGTTGTTGTTGTTGTTGTAGTAGTAGTAGTAGTAGTAGTAGTAGTAGTAGTAGTAGTAGTAGTAGTAGTAGTAGTAGTAGTAGTATTAGTGGTGGTGGTAGTAGTAGTAGTAGTAGTAGTAGTAGTAGTAGTAGTAGTAGTAGTAGTAGTAGTAGTAGTAGTAGTAGTAGTAGTAGTAGTAGAAGTATTAGTAGTAGTAGTAGTAGTAGTAGTAGTAGTAGTAGTATCAGCAGCAGCAGTAGTAGTAGTAGTAGTAGTAGTAGTAGTAGTAGTAGTAGTAGTAGTAGTAGTAGTAGTAGTAGTAGTAGTAGTAGTAGTAGTAGTAGTAGTGGGAGGAGGAGGAGTATCAGCAGCAGCAGCAGTGTCAGTGATATTGGCGGTAGTGGTTGGAAGCTTTTAATTTATTTAACTTTCATAATCAAAAGTTGGGTAGAGGTTAAAATGAGACAAAAGAAGATAAGTGTAGATTACCTTAGTTCATGCATGGTGCAAAAGAAGAGGGGGAGGGGGGTGGTACGTTGATCGTACCCTATCAACATTATAGTTACATGATATGAAGAAGATCATGAGACTTTTCATACATTAAAATAATTAAGTAAATGATGGAAAAGATTACGTCGGCAAGCAAAAATTGGGATACGAGGAAAACAGCTAGTACAAAAGATAGAGCACAGTGTGGATGAACAGTTAAAAAAAAAGTAAGAATAGAAAATGAAAAGAGGAAATAAGTAAAGACGGAAGAAAGTAGGTAGAGGAAGACATAGGAATTTGAAACGAAAAACTAGGATTTGGAAAGTGATGGACGAATGATGAGTAAGATACAGTAGAGAAACAAATGGAACAGAATATCTAGGAGAATGGTGTTGATTTGAGGAAGAAGAAAAGATGGCAGAAGACGGTAAAAAAAGGTAACGGTCAGAAAAATGAAAGGTAGAATGAAAAAAGGATTGAACTTTAACTAAAAAAAAAAAAAACCCACATGGTCTAAAAGAACAGGGTAGATGGAAGCAGAGGTTGAGAGACTAAGTAGGTAGTTTAAAAAGTCTTTAAAGACATGTAAATACTTTTCTCATATTTTCTTTCATAAAAACGTCTTACGTGCATTTTTGAGCTGTGGTCATACTGTTTGTTATTTGATTTTCATAATTAGTTTTGCAGGTTTGTCTATTTGTATGCGTAGGTGGTAATTTTGTAGAGATGCCAATGCAGCTACTTGCCTCGTCGTAAATGCGTCGAAGAACTTTGAAAAGAGAAAAAAAAATAAAGTTAAAAATCTCCCTCCCCTCTCTCTCGAATTTACCAAAAAATAAAAAAAAGCCACACACATGCTCTCTTTAAAAATATTGAGACGATTGACAAAACTTAGATCCTTCATGTCTGAGAGAAGAGGTTAATTTCACTTGTAGGCAGCAGGCACCAATAATTTCAAAAAATTAATGGGTTAAAACTAAAGAAGACTAAAAT
>JAWDGP010000263.1:12500-17157 GCA_033675545.1 Elysia crispata
ATGGAGATACGTCAACTGGAATGTTTAATTCCTCAGAAGGCAATAAAAGTATAATTATTTACAAAAATATATCAAATTTATAATGAAGAAAAATCTGGAACTTTTTACTGCTGTCTTCTCCAATACCATTCTATGTATCAGAATGAAATTCAAATGGTTTTAAACTGCAAATTTTAGTTTCAAAAGCCAGAAAAACTAGAAAAAGCTGTAGATTTGCGCCTTAATATTCTGTTGAAAAATCATTGCAATTTTTTTCGCTATAGAGCTGTTGCTGAATCTTTTTCAAGATCTTAAAATTCTGTTAGCCAATGTGAAAGCAAGACCAATCATCATGCTCCCAGCTAATCACGTGACTTAAATAACGTGCAAGCCTTTTTATAGCTTTTTGAGCAACAAACAATGACGCTAACATTTCAGCTATCATGCGCAGACTTTACATTCTACAAAGAAATGGACTTGAAGGATCTGTTCTTGAATAGAAATATTTAACAAAGAGTCAATTTTTGTAACAATGATCAGATTCATTAAGATGTAAATCTAAATCTCGATTCTGAAGACTAAACCCACGGGTGGAAGTTCACACCCGCACCCAAGACACTTAATCTTTACTTTAAGACTCTTTTAAATTGTGATCAAAGGAAAAGCAATAAAACAAAACAAACACTTAATCCCTCGATTTACATATCTCGCCTGAAGGTGATAAAAAGTCTCCTTTCCTGACAGCAACGAACGGAACTTTTACAATAGTAATCTTTTTAAATTATTTTCATCCAACAACCAACCCGTCTAAAAGTACATTTTTATACACAGCAGATTTACAATAAAATTATTCTAAAATCTTCAGCCTTAATAGTTTAATGATATACTTTTTAAAAAAAAAAACTTTTACTTCCAATTTAAACGAAACTGAGAGAAAGAGAAGGAGAGAGATATATAAATACAGACATACACGCACATTTAACAAAGACATTTGAATGCGCCCGGAAGGCGAAAAACATACAATATAGATAGAGATAGATAGATAGATTGATAAATAGTGAGAGAGAGAAAGAAAGAGAGAGAGAGAGAGAGAGAGAGAGAGAGAGAGAGAGAGAGAGAGAGAGAGAGAGAGAGAGAGAGAGAGAGAGAGAGAGAGAGAGAGAGACGCGGAAAGCAGACAGCAGACACACACAAAAGATAATGAAATATGAGCTGATCGATAGAACGACTTACACACAAGAAAGAAAGAGAAAGAGAGAGAGGGAGAGAGAGAGAGAGAGAGAGAGAGAGAGAGAGAGAGAGAGAGAGAGAGAGAGAGACGCGGAAAGAAAGACAGCAGACACACACACAAAAGATAATGAAATACGAGCTGATCGATAGAACGACATACACACAAGAAAGAAAGAGAAAGAGAGAGAGAGGGAGAGAGATAGAGAGAGAGAAAGAGGGAGAGAGAGAAAGAGAGAATGGGGAGAGAGAGAGGAAGACAGAGAGAGAGAGAAAAAAGAGAGAGAGAAAGACAGAGAGAGAGAAAAAAGAGAGAGAGAGAAAAAAAGAGAAAGAGAAAAGAGAGAGAGAGAGAGAGAGAGAGAGATAACCTTTAATTAAAGAAAGTTATTATGTACTAAAAAGTGTCTGGGTTTCTACCGAAAAGTGTATTATTTATTCCTTGTAAGTATTATCAAGTCCGGTGACCCTGTCTTCACTTAACCACTGTTTTCACATACACCGAACAACATGAAAACAGCTTTGGGCAATCCTTACTCGCAGATGGGCTTCACTTTATTAGTCCAACTTGTTTTAGTGCTTGGACGAGAATTTATAAAACTCCACGTGCCAGAAGTAGTATTGAATTCCATATTATTTATGCAGGTACGCAGAGAAGTGCATGGGTCAGCATTCACTCCACCTGTAAATAGAAATATATTAACGGATACATTGGCTGTCAGATTTAGCTGTAAAATCAATTATTTATGTATGCACACGGACGCTTGCTAACTGGACGAAAGAAATTGGTTGAACAGGTTTTCAGTGTTGTCTCTAGCTGCATGTCGAAATGCGTCAACACATGCAACAGCGTTAGCTATGGCTAAAAGATTAATGTGAACACATGCGTCAGCATTAGCCGCGGCTAAAAGATTAATATGACCACATGCGTCAGCGTTAGCTGTGTCTAAAAAGATTAATGTGACCACATGCGTCAGAGTTAACTGTGGTTAAAAAGATTAATGTGACCACGGGAGTTAGCGTTAGATGTGGCTAATAAGATTAGTGTTAACACGGGGGTCAGCGTTCGCTATGGCTCAAAAGATTAATGTGAACACATACGTCAGCGTTAGCTGTGGCTAAAAAGATAAATATGAACACAGGGGTCAGCGTTACCTATGGCTCAAAAGATTAATATGAACACATGCGTCAGCGTTAGCTGTGGCTAAGAAGATTAATGTGAACAGAACCGTCAGGGTTAGGTTTAGCTTAAAACAGATTTCTGTCATCACAAAGCCCTGTATTCAGGGTAAACAACCAAAATGAATATGGTTGACACTATCGTGATCTTGCCTTATGATCATTAAAGATAAAATGTGATAAATGCGTTCAGTGAACTTTGTATAACTATAATGGTGAGTAATATTTCCCTAATTTTCAGGTAACTGTGGAGATAGAGCGTCCGCCTTCATATTCAAAGGAGCATCTTTGTGGATTCAATTCCTATACCATCGATAAGTGTTTTGAAGACCTCCTTGTTTTTTACTTCTGATTTTTACAAAAGATACTTTTTTATATTAAGAAAAGTCTTGACTTGTCACACTAAACAATTAATGAAGTAAAATAAGAAACGAAGGAAAAAATTAAAATGCAAAAGGAAAAAAAAAGAATCTATGCTATTTAAGATATAATGTTGAAAATATTAAAATCTAAAGGATTCTCTGAAGGTGAGGGGAAAAAAACATGATAGGGGTTATATAATTTAGGGACTGCTTTTTGACAATGCTGAATTATACTTCGACAGTATTAAATTTAAACTCGTGGTAAATGGGAGAAAAATATGAAGTAATGATTATTCTCTTAGTAAAGATATATATCTAACAACCTGATTGATAGCGGGTACACGGCTGCAATTTCAACCGATATTAACAATCCACACACACACCCCCCGCCCCCCTCGCTCCCACTATTAAATCAAAATATGAATCTTCTACTCACCCAGTTGGATAAGAATATTGCCAGCCATGACGACGAAATACAGCAGGGTAAACATTTTTTTTTTCTGGCGGAATAAGAGTTTGACGTGATCACTATAGTAAGTTTATAGGTTTATAGCTGCTGGGCGATAGGCGACAGTGAGCGAGACAGAGAGAGATAGTTCAAAAGAGAGAGAGAGAGAGAGAGAGAGAGAGAGAGAGAGAGAGAGAGACAGACAGACAGACAGACAGACAGACAGACAGACAGACAGAGACAGAGAGAAGAGACAAAGAGAGAAAGGTAGAGAGAGAGAGAGAGACAGACAGACAGACAGACAGACAGAAAGAGACAGAGACAAAGAGAGAGGTAGAGAGAGAGACAGAGAGAGAGATAGATAAAGAGAGAGAGAAACTCTGGAGTCATGGCAAACTAAATCTAGGTAATCAATTATTCTTTTTATCATTACTAACTCTCCCCTTTTTCGATCACTATATATCACCAAATGCTAGAATAATCATCAAACATAACATAATTACGGAATCACTATATAATTCGCCCTTTTTTGGTCATACTTTTTTTTGCGATGACCCTGTCTGTAAACTACGTTTATTTTAATTCAGCATATTTCGCTAAATCCTGGGCGGTTAAAAAAAAGTTTTGAAGATTCCGAGTGATTCAGGGCCATTTCAGATCTGTTATAATTTGCGGCAATGTGGATGTTTTTGGGCACCTTCTCTAATTCGTGACTATATAGATGTTTTGGCAACTTGTCTAGTTCGTGGCTAGCTATATAGATGTTTTTGGGCACCTTGTCTAATTCGTGGCTATGTAGATGTTTTTGGGCACCTTGTCTGATTCGCGGCTATATAGATGTTTTTAGGCACTTTGTCTAATTCGCGCTTATGTAGATGTTTTTGGACACCTTGTCTATTTCGCGGCTATGTAGATGTTTTTGGACACCTTGTCTATTTCGCGGTTATGTAAATGTTTTTGGGCACCTTCTCTAATTCGTGAATGTGTAGATGACTTTCGCACCTTGTCTAATTCGCGGCTATGTTGTTGTTTTTAGACACCCTGTCTAACTCGCGGCTATGTATATGTTTTTTGGCACCTTGTCTAACTCGAGGCTATGTAGATGTTTTTTGGCACCTTGTCTAATTCGCGGCTATGTAGATAATTATGGGCACCTTGTCTAACTCGCGGCTATGTAGATGTTTTGTGGGCACCTTGTCTAATTCGCGGCTATGTAGATGTTTTTGGACAACTTGTCTAATTTGCAGCTATAAAGATGTTATTGAACACCTTGTTTAAGTCGCGGCTATGAAGATGTTTTTGGGCTTCTTGTCTAATTTGCGGCTTTGTAGATGTTTTTTGGCACCTTGTCTAATTCGCGGCTATGTAGATAATTATGGGCACCTTGTTGAACTCGCGGCTATGTAGGTGTTTTTTGGGCACGTTGTCTAATTCGCGGCTATGTAGATAATTATGGGCACCT
>JAWDGP010000264.1:0-5000 GCA_033675545.1 Elysia crispata
GGATAATCAAAAACATCTACTGGGAACAGAAAGCAGCAGTAGAGTTTGAAGCAATCATTACCATTCTGCAACAACTAAACATTGATGGAAAAGATCTAAGGATAATCAAAAACATCTACTGGGAACAGAAAGCAGCAGTAAGAGTTGAAGAAGAAACGAGCAACTTCCAAAAATCAAACGAGGAGTGAGACAGGGATGTGTCCTATCCCCAGACCTTTTCTCCCTGTATAGCGAAATGATCATGAGACAGATAGAGGAAATGGAGGGCTTGAAGATAGGTGGACAAAACATTAACAACATAAAATACGCCGATGACACGGTATTAACAGCAGACTCGGAAGAGAAATTACAAGAACTTCTCAACAAAGTAGTGGAAGAAAGCGAAAACAAAGGACTGGAACTAAACAGCAAGAAAACAGAATCAATGATAATAACGAGGAAAACATCAATACCAAAATACGAAATCAAGATCAAAGAAAACACGATAAAACAAGCCAACTCATTCAAATACCTTGGACCACAGATAACATCAGATGGTAGGAACCACCAAGAGATAAAAAGTAGAATTGCTCAAGCGAAAGCCTCATTCCAGCAAATGAAATCCATTATGACAAACATAAAGATGCCAATAGTAGTGAGAAAAAGAATTCTAGAGGCATTTATAGAACCGGTGCTACTCTATGGGTGTGAGGCATGGACAATTGATGAGCGAATGAAAAGATCCTTGGAGACAACAGAGATGTGGTTTTTAAGAAGAATGATGAGAATACCATGGACAGCGACGAAAACAAATGAAGAAGTCTTAACAGAAGCACAAACCACAAGACAATTAATGACCAAAATACGAAAAAGGCAAGCAAAATTTGTTGGTCATGTCATAAGAAGAAACCAACTAGAACATTTGGTGACAACAGGAAAATTTGATGGAAAGAGAGGCAGAGGAAGACCAAGAGAAAAGATGTTGGACAGCCTGGCGGACTGGATGAACATTGGAAAACCATCCGAGATGATCAGAGAGATGAGCTGTAGAGTTGGTTGGAGGTCCTTGATCGCCCACGCCAGCCGGCATGACACCTGAAGAAGAAGTTCTTAAATAATACATCTACATCACTAGTCCAAGCCAAAACATTTTTTTTCCGAATTAAAAAAAAGGATAAAGTCAAACTCTCTCTCTCTCTCTCTCTCTCTCTCTTTCTCTCTCTCTCTCTCTCTCTCTCTCTCTCTCTCTCTCTCTCTCTCTCTCTCTCTCTCTTCGTCTGTTTTTTCCCCGCTTACAGAATAAACTTTTTCATCTTTTTAAAAATGTGTAGATACTGTTTTGTTCAAGCCAGCCTTGTTTCCCAAATTTTCGCGAGAGTTAGATCGGTTGTGAACTTGGTAACCACTGGCCTGGTGACATTTTCAGGAAGTGCTGTTTCTCCACCCGCACCCTTTCGAATGTGACCCAGCTAAGGCCCAGCATCAACCGTAAACAAGATGGCGGGGCATGGTGGGATAGCCCGTCTGCTAGAACGGGTCAGACCAAAACTTGTCCAAGAACTTGATATAAACAAGGTTTTTCCTCGATTGTTACGCCGAGGAATTTTCACCGTTTCGGAGGAAAAGCAAATACTGGGCCCTGCAGACCCTAAAACAAGAACAGAGACACTTTTGGATTTTTTATGTCAAAAAGATCGTAATGTTTTCGCTGACTTCTGTAAAACTTTAGAGGAATGCGCTCCTCAGCTTTTGACTTGCATTGTTTTGGAAAGCCAGCAAGGTAAGAGTTACACCTAGAATCTAGACAGCAAATTCCGAAACCTAAATCTAGTTGTAGATTAGAATCTTGAATCGAGATTCATATCTAGATTAGACTTTAAACTAGATCTAGATCTAGATCTAGATCAAGAGCTAGATTTATCTTATCCAGATGTAGATTTTTTTCTAGATTCTAGATCTAGAGATACTAGACGTCTAGATCTAGAATCTAGATCTAGATCTAGAATCCAGATCTAGATTAGATCTATAAATTTACCAATTTAAAATACACTTCAAAATTAGGCTATCTATCTAGATCTAGATCTAGATCTTGAATCTAGAATCTAGATCTAGAACTGAGTTTAGCTTCCCATTTATAAATTCCGATGACCTGGAGTTTAAAAAACCTAATTCTCACACCAATGATAGATTTAGAATTAGATTCTAGATCTAGACCACGAAATTACCAGCTGTGTAAATGGTTTTAGGGTACAACTTTGGTATTTTTTTATGAAGGCTAGATCTATCTATATTCTAGACTAGTCTAATTCTAGATTACTGTTATGGATGCCTCAAGTCAGTGTCATATTCCTTTTTTTTTATTTTGTAAGAATACATTCAATCCCATTTAGCATCAGCTAGGCTCTTGATGAACATACATGAATTATGAAAACCTGCCTTTACATAGACTCTAGTAGTTTGACCCTAAAAACTATGTAGTTATAGAATCTAGAATATAAATCTAGTCTATTCCGACCAAATGAGATGGAATTTGATGCTTGGATCTGAATAAAACTATTAAATGCAATTTCAATTTTATAGATGCATATAATAATATCTGTAATCTAGTTCTAAAGTGAGATGTAGATTGGTTTTACTGTAAAGTAGCAAGGGATAATTCATCATCATTTACAGCTCGACTTGGCGAAAAGCCAGGGGCTTTTTTAAGTTTGAAATTTAGTCAACTTAAGTCTTTTAACAATTTCATAGAAAAGCATCAATTTGCTCACAAATGGTCTTGGAAAGCTTTTAATTTAAACATCTAGAAAGATTGAAAAAAAAATGCAAAACAAAAACTCAAACCTGAGTTTCAGTGATTTGTACCTTTAATTTTAAAATCAAAATATTTAATCATTCCAGTGTAATTTTTAAGTATAATCTTGAAAGAAAGTGGGGATCAAACAGTGCAATGTGGCTTCTAGGTCTACTTAATTTATCTAGAATTTTTATCTAGACCAGTCCAACAAGGCTTTTGATTTAATACTCTAGATGTATGTCTCTATTCTGAAAATTTGATTCCATGTAAAGCTCTAAAGATCTGGAGATCTATCTCTAGAGACAAATTTATTGAGTATTAAAAAAAATGAATGCAAATTTGAGGGCCTTAAATAATGCCCACATCTACTTCTTTAAAAATAATATGGCTACAGGGTGCGATTTAGTTTCTACGTGCACAATGTACATACATATTATTATGAGCCATATTTTGCTTCTCTTAATTTGATTGATTGAAATATATGATTAGGGAGAAGGAAAAAATGTATAGCAAGTATGGATATTTTCACACGTTCATTGTACTTTAGGTATTTAAAACTTGGAAAAAAGCCGATATAGTAGTATCGGTTTCCTGTTTTTGTTAAAGTACAGACATGTTTCAAATGAAATTTTGTCATATACAGTTGAGTCCGCTTATTTCAAAGTCATTGGGATCAAAAAAAGGACTGAATTATCAGAATGCATGGAGTAAAAGAGTTTAAAAAAATGTGGATGACAGATCAGGAATGTCGTACAAGTGTGCAGGGAGGTGGAGATGGGCCTAACCCCTTTCTCTCTTATAGTCTTATTGCAGCCACTTTCCAGTAATGTAGGTGGGCACACACACACACACACACACACACCAGAATCACTTGCTGCACGGAGCATAGCACTACATGTACTTTGTTTTACAAGCCTGGAAAAGTGCTTTCACTGTGACAGAATGCCAAAATCGCCTCGAATTAACCGGATCCTTTTCTCGAAATTCAGTCTAACCGATATTTTTTAATAAATCTTAAATCTTAAATAGTGAAATATTCCGTGAAATTAAACGACTTCAAAATATCCAAGAATTCGAACTGTCCGGATTCGAATTATCTGGACTCAACTGTATTCTTGTCTTATGTTATGGAAATAATTGTTATAATCCTAAGTTTTTTAAATTGAAATTTTTTTTTAAATACACATTTATTCTGTTTAAGTGGCTCAAAATTTTCTACGTGAAAAATTAATTTTAAAAATTAACAGCGTTACTTTTCTTAGCATTGAGCTAGAGCAAAATAGTTTCCACCTTATTACTCTGCTTTATGATTGCTAAAATGTCATCTAGGCATTATTAAAGAGGTCAAGAGTTTTGAACTTTTTACCTGTAGTGTCTAATGTATTGGAAATACAAGTTTTGTATTTAATCTCGTGGGAAGGGTTTGCCCATGAAAGCGTCTCTGTACTCATATTGAGTTAACTCATGGTTTTCTTGTGAAAGACTTTGGCTGTGCATTGACAAGAAATCGAACCGTACTGTCCCTTAGGTAACTTGGTTGTGTGCATTTTCTACATCACTCAATATTTCTTATTCTGGATTCTGCATAAAAAATAAATATTAAAAAAATATCTCTCTTTCCCTCTTAGCTCCTGCCAGTCTGTTTCTCTCTCCCTCCCCTTCTTCTTTATCTCTTTCTCTTTCTCTCTCTCTGTGTCTCTCTCTCTGTGTGTCTCTCTCTCTCTGTGTCTCTCTCTCTCTGTGTCTCTCTCTCTGTGTCTCTCTCTCTGTGTCTCTCTCTCTGTCTCTCTCTCTCTCTTTCCCTCTTAGCTCCTGCGAGTCTGTTTCTCCCTCCCTCCCTCCCCTTCTTCTCTCTCTCTCTCAGTCTCTGTGTGTGTGTCTCTCTCTCTCTTAGCTCCTGCCTCCCCTTCTTCTCTCTCTCCTTATCTATCTGCCTGTCTCTCTCTCTCTGTGTATCTCTCTCTGTCTGCCTGTCTCTCTCTCTCTCTCTCTTTCTCTCTCTCGCTCTAAGTCTATCACTCTCACTCTCCCCTCTTTCTTTCTCTCTCTTTCTTTCTCTTCCTCTCTCGCTCTAAGTCTGTCTACCACTCTCACTCCCCGCCTCTCTCTCTCCCTCTCTCGCTCTAAGTCAGTCTATCACTATCTCTCTCCCCCTCTCTCTCGCTCTGTCTGTCTACCACTCTCACTTCCCCCCTCTCTCCCCCTCTCTCTCGCTCTGTCTGTCTAT
>JAWDGP010000264.1:12500-13641 GCA_033675545.1 Elysia crispata
CTTTTTCAAAGATAGGTTTATAACTACTGGAAAAAAAAGACTACAAAAAAATATTGGCAAACTTTTGCCTATTACATAATGAAAAGAGCATATAGTGCAACTGATGCTGCCCATATTCAAAATTCTTTGAATCACCTGAATTCCATTCCATTTGGCAGCCAGGGTATGTTAAACTGACATAATCTTCAATGCCAAGGGAGTATACGTTACATACTGTAACACATTGTGCCATAAGTTGATCAATTCATTTCCTCACCCTTTTTTTTGGTGCGTAACGTTTGGGTAGCGGATCGGCTAGATCTACGTTCATTATCTTATTTAGTTGCATAATGTTTGTATTTCAAGCCTAAGAACGTATTGAACTCAGCCCGCACTTGTATGGCCCAGATTCCTTCTGGAATCTCCGACCTAGTTCTAAGCATAGTAATGATCTCGTCACCCCTTGTTTACCTTTTTTTCGATTGGTTGCTATTTTAGAGAGCATCTTACCATTTATGTAATTCCTCTTCTTGATGATTCGACTAGATTTTGTATCAATAAAAGTCGAAATTATGTTTAGGCAGTCAACATTAAGTCTACCTTCAGTGATTATTAAGTCTACCTACAGTCAACATCCGAAGTTAAAGATTACAGTGAGTTTAAAGTTATTTAATGATTACAGATTCAAGAGTCGCTCTTGTGTTCGATTAAACAGTTTGCAATTTTTACTTGCCGACTTCAGACTTATTTTCTACGGACGAGTCGTGTGGATTGGCTGTCATATTTTCATACCCCAAGACAAACAGAGCCTAACAGATCAGTCCCGTCAAAATGTGTTACCACATACCCTACGAGATAATACGTGTGTTACCTTGTGAGTATCTGTCCAAGATCATACTGAGGCTATTATAACTGAGGTATTACTTTTTATCTTCCCAACATCTGATTGTGGAGGGCTCTCTATCAGCATCATTCTTGATTCATGTATGGCTAGACTGAAGAAAAAAATTTGAACCTAGTCACCAGTTTGAAGTGATGAAAAATAAATAAAAATGGAGGATTGCTGTTAGTTTTAGCTCCAATCCCTCTCTTTGGTGGAAACCTTTGAACTAGAGGATTTAAATTTGGTCCTGCCTTACAGAAATCCTGTCAAATAAAAAAA
>JAWDGP010000265.1:0-80000 GCA_033675545.1 Elysia crispata
TCAAATGGATTTATTTGTCACGTGTTAGTCTTTGTCATTGCTCAAGATTCAAAAGTCCTAACGCCACAACAGTATGTTCATGCTGGTAAGAAGAAATCAAAACTCATAACAACAAACGCTGGTGCTTCGCATGGCTGTGTCATGTCCCCAGTCTTGTTTACTATTTATACCAAAGATTGTCAAAGTTCAGGGAATCACATACAGACATTAAATTTGAGGACAACACAACTCTACAAGGTTTGATTTTAAGTGATAATGAATTATTATATAAGCAAGAGGTTGACAAGTTTGTATTATGGTGTGACAACTCTTTATGTTTGAATGTAAATGAGACAAAAGAATTACACATTATCTTTCTTTAGGAAAAACTAAAGAGATAAAATCCCCTTACACATCAAAGATGAAGTAGTACAACAGGTGTCAAATTATAAATATTTAGGGGTAATTATTGACGACAGGTTGCAGTGATCTGACCATGTAAAAAATAATAAAAGCAAAAATTAACAAGAGGATGTATTTTCTAAGAAAACTCACAAAATTACTTGTTGACAAATGTGTTTTATAAATTGTTCAGAGCATATTGTCTTTTTGTATAACAGCCTGGGGCGGGCATTGTGGTGTGAAAGATAAAGAGGTCTTTGGTAGAATGATAAATAGAGCCAGTAAACTTACTAGGCATATTGATTCATTCGATATCTTCTGAGATTCGTCACTGCAGAAGATAAATAAAATACATGTAATTAGGACACAGGCCATCCCTTGAACTCTTTCGTCATTAATTCATCTAGAAGTAAAGATTTGTTGTCCATCCCCACTAAAAGTAACAGACATTTAAACTCATTTATCCCACACAGTATCAGGCTATGTAATTCAAACATCATTCGCAGTCATAATAGGTTTTTTCCGTATGGATGGCTCCTAGCTAGTTTCATTAAGAGGTGAGACAAGTCTACAATTGTGCTTGATTTTTGTGCATGCAATTTTATTTAATCTGCTGACACGAGTGAAAAAAAAATTCACTAAAGGGAAGAAAATAAAGTTTATCTTATCTTACTTTATCTTAATTCATTATGGTCTTTAAACTTTAAGATGTGATTTTTAAAATAATAATACCATTATCATAAAATATACTCTATTTATTTATTCATTATAATCTTTACAAGGAAAAGATTTTTAGATATGTAAACTTACTCTATATTATATACTTGCTCTGAATAGAAACATGATTACATCGAGCTTTTAATTGTCTTATATGATGTTGTTTTTTTTTTTTTTTATAAATCATTGATTTATTTATTTATATGTACACCTGAATTTTTATTGTATGTATTTATTTCCTTTTTATGTTAACAATGTGCATGTCAATTTTGAATTTCCCCAAGAGGGATGAAAAAAAGTAAATCTTATCTTATCCTATTAGATCACAAAAGGATTAAGAAGGCCAAATAAGAAGGTTTTACATTGAAAATTGGAAAAAAATAAACAGATTACACTTGTAAGGGAAATAAAGTTCCTGAATATTCTACAAAAATTTAAAAGCTGTTTAATAGATAGTGAAAACAGATTTATATAAACTCCAAATCGTCTTGTTACCAATCTAAAATGATAAGACCTAGATTAGATCACAAAAGGATTTAGATGTAGGCCAAATAAGAAGGTATGTATTGCAAATTGGAAAAAAAATAAACTGACTAATTTTATAAAGGAAATGAAGTTCCTGAATGAACTAGAGTCTATTCATAATATTGTACAAAAATTTGTGTATTCGATAGCAAAAAGATTTAGGATTTAATCTTTCACCATCTCACTTTTACTGTCTAAGATAAGAGGTACTATCCAATTCATGCCAGCAATGAGTGCCAACTCCCATTAATTAGAATGCCCTCTTTTTGAATCCACCCACTATGTTAGTCTGAGGTAGTTATTCACTCAGTCTGTGACTGTTGAGTTCAAATCAATCACATGCCCTGCTCTTTAGCTTAGGAGATCAGACCTCACACAAATCTCTATCAGTGCTGAATTTAGCATTCCATGAAAGACATTACAATTTTTCAGTTACTCAACTTAAAAATTAAACTGTGTAGCTAAATTTAATTGAAATTAAATGGATTTTTTTTCACTGCAACTAAATTGTCAATTGCCTTTTCTCCACAAGCATTGAATATCTACACTTTTGTCATTTCAAGCACACATGTGACAGAGGTTGCTTCAGTTAAAAAAGGTCTTGGATATATCTCATCATGTCAGTAATTTTTTCAAGTACAATTTTAATCCCTGACAAGGAGCCTCCTTTTTTTTACACTACTTTATAATGAACAATTTTGATGTTTTTCCAATTGGTCAGACATCTTAATATATATATATATATATATATATGTATGTATACTATTTTAATTCTTTTTTTTTTGTGAATATGAATTGTGGTACATTACAAGGCCTTAATACTAACATTAAGCATGTAGGTAAAGGAATAAACACAAAAAAACAACAAAAAACACTCACTTTCATCTTTAGAATATACATTTATAGATGTCTATTGAAACAATTTAGACCCTCATCAAGTGTGGAACTTAAAGCATTGCAACAGAAAATGGACTTTACTGCTTATCTCATCCACAATGTAAATTAATTTGGACAGAGACTTTGAATGCATATTTTCACCATATTGTTTTTCCTAAGAGGTTCTTGTTAACTAAATTTTGATAAATTCAATTTATGGATAACAAACTTTAGAATTAATCGTAATATTTATAATTTGTTTCTATTTCCCACCGCTGACAAATTGAAAAAAAAATTTAGACCTGTTTTCCCAAGAATTCTGCAATACAGGAATAAAAAAAAACATGAAGTTTGCTATTATGAGCTAATTGAAAGTCAAAGGTATCCAAGAAGAAAAAAGATTATTCTCATTCCAAAGTGATATAAATGATAATGAAAATGTTTTCCAACACTCATATTCTGATAAAAAAATTTGCAAAACAAATAGCAATAATTTACAAAGAATGTCACGTTTTGTGTTTCTTTTCTGGGGGCTCTGTATTTGTTATGTCATCATCATCATCATCCTCATCCTCATCATCATCATCTCCTTGCTCATCATCACTAGGATTTCCTGAGGATTAAGAAAGCATCATTCACGTAAGTGTATTTGTATATATATCATAAATTCAATGAATATGGCAGCACATATCACAAAGTGTGGGGAGGTCTGATTTCGATTTTTTTTTAAAGATTGCCAGTTCTTCTTTTCACTACATCGCATCAATTGAAATTTGGATGCTATCACCAGGTTTGAAAAAAAAACCATAAAGTCCCAAAATTATAAAGGGAATGCAATTTACATTACCTTTTTTAAAGTCGTGAGTTCTGTCCAATGTTCAGAGATCCTACCACACACACACACAATTTAATAAAAGGGAAGCATGATTAACTTTTTTAAAATCTTGCAATTAACATACCTGTGTCAATACTGTATTAATAGAACAGATTAAGAATTGAATAGTCTTCATTCCTAAATAAAGACTCTACTGCCTTTGTCATTAATGTTTTATGATGAACTTTCAATTCGGTCCAATGGTGGAGAAAGCATTGTCTGTCATTCATATTGTTGAAAAACTTAAGGTCTTCTCAGTTTTTTGAGATAATAAATAAGTCAAGGGCCTGACAATCCTCATTGTGTCATCTATCCTTACTCTCTTTGCTTAGTTATATTGCATCGGGCCATATTTAGTTGAATCTTTAAAGCTTCATAGTTTTTTCAGATAAAAGGATCCCAAACTGACTCTTGAGGCTTTAAAGATGGAAGACTATAAATGGGATTTCATCTGCTATTGTGCAACTTTCACCCCCCTCCTCCATTGAATTACTTATATGCATATATCTGTTTTGCTTTCATTGCAAATCCATTCTTTCATCAAAGACATTGCTTATATTGTAAACTGAATTAAAAAGTATTGTACATGTCCATCCAATCTACCTCTGTTTGAAAATTTTTTTCCTCAAAGCCTATGTCTTCATCACTCTTCCTTTTTAAGCTCATGAAAACCATGAACCATGAAGCATAAATTTAAAAAAAGTGTCAAGATTCCAAAAATAAATATTACGTATAATTTAAATAAAATTCAAGTACAATTAAAGCCTACCTACATATTTTGTTGTATATTAATAGTCTTAGTACAAACACAGGAATTCTGCGCTGACACATGCCCAGTCCAGAAGCTAACTCAGTGGTGGCAGCTTATAATTTGACAACACCTGTTGTACTACTTCATCTTTGATGTGTAAAGGCATTTTATCTCTTTAGTTTTTCCTAAAGATAATGTGTAATTCTTTTGTCTTATTTACAATCAAGCATAAAGAGTTTTCCTCACTTTCTGAGGGTCACCATGAAAGGAGATCAAGTTCATAAGAGAGGTGAGATCTTTAATATGATTAATATGGCCCTAAATGTTGTTGAATTGAAACAGTCTAGATCTGGACAGATTCTATAAATACTAATTACTACGTAATGGTTAACTCATTGGACTTGAAATAGACTTTCCACATCTTCATCTCCATTTCTATGACTACTTTCATTATCTCACTGGCTAGTTAGCCCAGATCTGAAAAGTCAATTACTACATTCATCCTCATTTCTGTAGATTCTAAACCTCTGCCATGCCTGGACCCATGTTATCTTTTCTGGATTTCTTGTATCCTCAGCCTATGTCTAAAAAGATAATAGGCAAATACAAGGCCAGCAACAATCCCCAGTGTTTAATAGTCAGACCAAAGACACTAAAATTATTTTTGATCACACTGCCTGTTCAGCAAGGAGGTCACGAGAGAGATGTCCCATGCATGAAGCTCTAAGATCTAAAAAGGGCAAGTTTCGAGAAGTGGTTTTTTATTCACACAAGTAAATATTATGGAATCATAGCTTTTGATTTATAAGAAGATACATTTTATTCATCCCTCTTGGGGACATTCAAAATGACATGCCCATTAAATAAAAGACTCATAAATATATACTACAAATATTCAGGTGTGTATGTGCTTACATACATATATATAAAAGCTAGATGTATTCATGTTTCTAAATAGCTAGTATATTATATAGAGTAAGTTTAGATATATCTAAAAATATTTACCTTGTTAAAATTGTAGTGAATAGATAAATAGAGTGTATAATAACGATATTATTATTTTAAAATCACATCTTAAAGTTTAAAGACCATAATGAATTAAACGTACCCGTATAATATATACATAGTAAAAATATGAAAGAGACATTGCACTTAGTTTTCTGTAGACCTAGTACCAACTAGAATTTTTTACATACATCTTGTCTAATCTTCACCTTATATACATGTATTTATCATTGAATAGTGTGATTGATCTTGACAGAAAGGAGTCTGAGTGCCTGTTCTTGTTTTTAACATTCTGTAACTACCACTACTCTCTATTTGTCTACAGTCATATTCTTTAGGCAGTGACTATATCTGTTCCAGACGTAAGAATAGCCGGCAAACTATATCTCAGTCCCAGACATATGAAGAGTTGGTGAACTATCTCAGTCCTGGACAAAAATAGAGCTGATGATATCTCCATCCTAGACACAGATGAAAAAATATAACCTGAACTTTGTAATTTTTGTTTAGTTATTTGGTTTGTTTGTTGGGGAAATAAGTATAATTTTGTCGATGGAAATCGATATAGATCTAATATTTCTGAGTATGCATTTGATCTTGTTGTTACATACTGAAAAGTGAGCTGAACTACAAGTGAATGATGAATCTAATGTTTGTCAACATACCAAGAAATAAATTCCGTTACCATAAACATTATTCTTTATGGCACATTTTTATGTCACGCATTTATGTATTGCATTCTGTTGTGCTCAAACTTACAATCAACAATGTTGCAGTAACTTTTAAGTGGTGACATTTTAAAAAATCTTTGTGATTTTTCTGTTGCAGTAACTTTCAATGGTGAAATCTTAAAGATTTTTGTCATTTTCCTGTGATATGGACTAGAATCTTTCTGTGATATGGTACTAGATATAGGGAAAAAATTCTGATCTTTTCATGATCTGGAGCGTGCACTTATTAGAGAATTTGAAAGGGAAAATTTATAAAATGGAGGCTCAGACATTTGTGGCTCCTGTGAAAAAATGACCACCCAAAAAATAAATGAACAGCTCAAGTATGGTAATGTCACATTTCCATGTGTTAAGAATGGGAAATATTATTTAAAGGCTACTTCACATTCCCGACCGAACCAATCTACCATTAAAACAGGCTGTGAATTTTTAATAAAAGTTAGGGCATAATTATGATGGCAAATCTCTTGTCATCAGCTATAATGTTAACGTAGGTTAACAGAGGAAGAGGTTGATCCTGTTAAACAGATGGTCAACTTAAAAGCCAAAAAAATGTTGATTCAACAACATGCTGAAAGTTTGTATTAATGAAAGACATACACAATTATGCCCGTTAAACTTCAACAGAAGAAGTATAGCAAGATCTGGAGTTATTGGAGCAGATAATTTATGCCCAAACTGAACATGAGTATGATATACACCACAAGCAGACCGAGAAGTTTGGTGGGGCTGTCTTCTTCAGTTATTTCCAGACTAACAGGTACCAATCCGCGCTGAGTGGGTTCACGCTTTCAGGAATTACAGTTTCAATTATGGCACACAAACAAGCAACAGGATAGAGTATTTCTTTTGAAAATTGCGGAGGTACATTGTTTCTTTGGATCTAGATTTAGAAAATCTAAGACAGGTACGTTTGTGCACTATTGAATTCATTTCTTGGAAAGAGCGATAGGCAATTGGCTATTCCCATGTCCGAGACTGAAATATGATCCACTGTCTATATTTTGGGGGGAACCACACATTAGGGAACGGACAGATACACAGACAGGCCCTTACGGACGTCCGCATGTTTTCGTAATTTTCCACAGCCGCCATAACTGTTTTGGTCAGTGAGGGTGGAAACTTTATTAATCCTGTGTTATAAACAATAGTGTGCTAGTGGAACATTGTATTGAAAAGTGTCGTAAAATACATGTCTTATTTTCAGCATGATTGTACAGTTTTGAAAATAAGCCAACATTTTTTTTAAAGTATTACTCTGTGCAAGGTTAATCTACATTATTTAGTCCTATTTTTCTTCCGTTCCGAAATTTGTTCAAGGTACTGAACAAATTTCCTTTTCCGATATCTTACAGTAACAGTTGTATAATTTTTCTGCTTATTCTTTAAAAGTTAGAAAAGGTTTGGAGTAAAAAAATATATACAAATTATTCAATTGGCAGAACACTCTGTGCTTGAAAAAACGTGAGGGTTTGTCTGCCCTTAGGTTAATTATAATCTACTACTAATGGCTTTAAAATTTCAATACATGTAGATCTATATAAAAAATTAGGTGATTGATATGACAAAATCCATCTACGATGTCGTGCCTCTAATGCATCCGATAGGCTAGGCCTTGATTAGACTGACTTCACTAAATAATTATTGTATTAAGAATATACTTTGTAAATCTTAAGATCTAGATCTAGCACTAGTAGTCTTAAGTAAACGGCACAATAGTCACTGCTATGGACGTTTTAATCAGACATACTAGACCTAAATGTAGATTCTAGATCTAGATCTAAGGCTAGATATGTCTGGAAAGATTTGGCATCAGCTGAATCTTTTTATTTTGAAGTTCTGTATTTAAATACATTTACAGAGTAAGTTTATGGATGTCTCATACTATTTTAGTGATTTATTACTAAACTATGATAATGAAAGATGGCAGTTTGAGCGATCTCTTATGGCCTCAGTCCATAGTGGAGAGACACCGATTTCAGGCTGGAATTTAATTAAAACTGTCTTAGTTTTGTCATTTTTATGTATTGAAAAAACTTGAAGAATTTGTTGGCTTAAATCTTAATAAAAAATTAATCACATAAGATGTAAATTTTTATATACAGGCCAAGAAAAATGCTGGCAGTATGTCCTTTTTATCCTTGTTGTCATGGAAAGGAAGTTTGTTGTGACCAAAACTATTATGTCCCTAGCAACTGCTGAAACAAAAGGACAGAAAATTGAAGGTTTTGCACAGTCTTGACATCTGCGTGTCCTCATCAATTTGTGGGGGGACCAAGCTTGTCATATGCAGATGGTGAGTGGGATCTTTTATGGGTTCTAACATTTTGTTTGACGTACATCGCTGGAACAAGTGTCTAGGTCGTCCTAGTATTTACAAACTATCCCCCCCTGCTTTTCTTACTATTTTGTCCAAACTGTCAAGGAGTAAGATTATTTCATAAATTAACGGACTTAAACAAGAGAAAATTGGATGAATAAAATGGGCTTTGACATAAATGAAGTTTTATAAAGGAATTTTTTTTTATAATAATTTAAAAATTGCTTGTACAGGTTCCTTTT
This sequence comes from Elysia crispata, assembly GCA_033675545.1. NCBI lineage: Eukaryota > Metazoa > Mollusca > Gastropoda > Plakobranchidae > Elysia > Elysia crispata. The sequence goes on from JAWDGP010000265.1 coordinate 8,423, forward strand.
CTACCTTAAAGGATGTTTAAACCCTTTTAAATCTAGCTCTTGATCTAAAACTTAAAAAAATCTAAAAGCATGTATGATGTAGGAATACCACTTGGTGATGAGTCCTTCAAGCCCAACTTGAGATTCGCCCTTTTGCTTTTTTCATCTTCGATAACTTTTGTCAGCACTTGATTACATTTTTCTTGAACAAAACCAATGGACCTCAATAAGCCTGGGTAAGAGATTTCTCCATTCTCTGATGCAATCGAATGAGATATATTTTCTCTATTCCCAGCGAGAAAACTTATGGTAATGTTTACGGTACTGGAAGCTGCCATTTTTGTTTTTGTTTTATTTGGTAAGAGTAATCTCCCACTGGTTTTGTAAAAAAACATAATTATTAAAAATTGTTTAGTTCAACCATAGAGTGTGTGTGTATATATATATATATATATATATATATATATATATATATATATATATATATATATATATATAATTATATCTTCTTCTTCTTCTTCTTCTTCTCCTCCTTCTTCTTCTTCTTTTCCTTCCTTACTGTTCATTATCATCATCATACTTGTTACCATTATTATTATTATTATTATTATTATTATTATTATTATTATTATTATTATTATTATTATTATTATTATTATTATTATTATTTTAATAGTTGCGGGTGTACTCGCTCCACATTGTCAAAAATTTTTGTACAGGGTTATTTTTTTTCTAAAGACTTCTATGGCTCTTTTAGTTGAACTTTAATAAAGATTTCATATTTTCTTAGGTATGAACGGGTTCTTGTTTTCATCAAGTCACAAAAATATTTTTTATAATTTTTTTCCCTAATACACGTGTAGATTAGTACAGTTCTATTTCTCACAGTTTATTCGGCGAATATAAAAACTGATATCCACCGCGTTCAACCACTTCAGAGTCCGACATGTCCCGACCGCGCAAGGCTATACATAGTTATAGAGGGGGGAGAGCGGCAACTGCGAGGGGGGCTCTCGATGTGTCTTTTCTCTCTGGTTCAACCCGTTCAACCTTATTGCGTTTTTTTTTTCCATTGCTCAAGTGATGTATGACCAGAAAATGAAGATAGCGCATTCTTATGACTATCTATTAAGCAGGCTAGCAACGTGTTCACGCTCGTGGTAAAAAAAAAAACAAACAAAAGTAAAACAAAAGAAAAGTAAAGAAAAGTAAAGAAAGAAAACAAAAAGTAACTAAAGGAAACATTAAGGTTTTTCGGTCGATTTTCTCAGGCCTATCAGAACACGTTTATATTAGACATGTGAGAACTTAAAGTAAACAAAAGTACGGCTCAGACCATGGAGTGAAGAACTCTTGCAGTTGAAGTAGGAAAAAAAAAAACTCTCACGAAAGCTAGAATGACGATTCTCCAATCAATTAAAATCAATTAAATTTATTATTATCTGAATAAGACCTCAGCTATCTACGTTTTCTAATGTCGTAAGCTATTACCAGACGATAAGAAGGCCACAACCTGATCCTAATCCCACCCACAACTATCGATGCATATTCCTGCCCGAAAAAGAAAATAAAAATGAAACATTAAATAATATTGTAGGTGCCACACGTAAGGGCATACACATACACACAGTCGTATTTCCGCTAACGCCACAAATGAGTTCTAATTGGTATTAAGATTGCTCCTCTGCAGCTTATCTTTTTGTTGCTTTTATTGTTCTTATTTCATTTTCTTCAACCTTTTTATTCCATAGGCGGTGGAGGCTTGGTAATTGTTTCTCATTTCCTAAAATTTGATTGGATCGTCTATTTGCTGATGGTCCAAGGGAAACCTAAGTTATATACGAATGCGACCCGACACTACTTGTGCAGTCTTCTGGAATACAAATGGTGCAAAGTTCATTTGCCTAATATCAATAAATATTAATTGCATTGTTATAATTGACTAGTTTTTCTTTCATTTTTGAAGTGTTCTTTTCGCCTTTCTGTCGACCTGTTTAAAGTCATTATAGCTTGTGGTCATAACTTTGTCCCAACGTTGTGACACATCAGACCGTAATTAGTGATTCTAATTTGTTTCATGGCAACATATCTCTCATTGAGCCTTATAATGGGAAGCAAACCTAAAATTAGCTTTTCTTTGCAAAAAAATTGTATATATATATATACACACACACTAGATTTTATTATGAAAAAACTTAAAAACACATTGAACATATATGGTAAAGATAAAAAAAAACATATCTTTGTATATATAAAAAAAATACCACAACAACCATGCTTGAAAGCTGATGGCCCCTTTTCAAACATAGCTGGAATGAACAAATCCATGGAGGCTTACTTTGTCCTAAAGGTAATAAATTTCGAGGAGGGGCTCCAACATTGCCAACAGAGACAGCCGAGGCATCCCAGTCGGAGCACTAGGATTTGATCAGCAATATTTATAGTAGTAGCAGCAGATCTTCTATGCCTTCGTTTCACTGATTTAAATGAAATATAACAAAGTTGTTGGCAAATGTTCATCTTTAAAAGAAAGAATGCCGATTCTGTCATTTGTTTTCTTTTAATATCGGGATACGATGAATTTCTTTAATTTGAGAATAAAATGAACTGTCATATTTTTCTTTATTCGTTAGTAACTTTAAAAAAAATCATCAGATCATTCTGATTAAAATACAGGAGAGAATGGTTAAAGTTGACATCTCAGAATCAAAATAGTTTAATGATTTGAAACAAGAGTTGACTTTAACTATTATATATGAGACAGTCGAAAGGAGCAAAAATTCCTTTAAGTGAGTTGATATTAAGTGGATTCCACTGTATCTAAAATTTTCTGCAAGTCTCAGCTTCAACTGAAATAATTATGAAGCATTAATGTAAGACTGGTGTTAACTATGAACTTTTGTTGTCTAAGTTATCCTCGTCTTTTAAATGTAAATGCACTTAATGACTATAAATATGAGAATGTTTTTCATTCTCACAAAACCAGCTCACATTAATCAATAATTAGACTTTTTTCTTTTAAATCTTTTTATGTTAGACAAATCAGATTTAAAAAGGCAAGGATCAAATTCATTTAAAAATCATTGAAAGGAAAAGACCTTACTCATACTTAGTACCAGGTATTATTAAGTCTCTTAAATTTAAGGTCACAAATGGAAGTGGTAGATACAGTAAAAGGAAGTTCAGCACAGTCTTCAATATTGAAACAAAAATAACCTTGTTAACTTTTCTTTCTAGTGATTTTAGGAAAGTTCAAGGCCATCTGTCTCCCTTGAGATGTTATAGATAAAGCAAAAGAAAAACAACAAAAACTGATTAAAAAACATGGCATTAAAACTTTATTATTGATTGCACAGGAATTGCTTGATGCATAAACAAAACATAATATCACACACACACATTTACAAAATAATGTACTTGAGAACAGCCAGCAAAATGAGTTTGGCAATATTAATTCATGATGGTTAACATAAACTATAACTTAAATGTCAATTAAATGAAAAAAAAAAAAAAAAAAAAAAAAGAATAGCAAAACTAAATACCCAACATTAAAACAAAAAACTTTTGTTCATATGGCCAAAATATGTGAAGAAAGGGTCTACAAATAAATCATGTAATCGTATCATATCCTCATGTCAAGGTAAGAGAACAAAGTTAGCTGTGAGGTACTGCATAATAAGATAATAAATATGACTGATAGTAATAATAAATCAAGAAAAAAAATTACATTTGCCTATCAGAAATTATTGCTTTCAACAAGCTTATGACTATTCCAGACACTCTAGTATCTCTTTAAACACAAAAAAAAAAAGAAGTGCAAATGTTCAAAAAAATAATGATGCAATTTCTATTAGAGAACCATGCATAGAATATGGACATTATGGACATTAAGGAAAATTGTCCAGTGAATCAGCAGCCTAGTCAAGGCATTGAAGAGACAGAGCAAATAGACATTAAATGACCCTTGACTTGGGAATTGTTGATAATACTATAATTATGCTTGCAATATACTGCTCTAGGAGAATTGAAGAATACTAAGTATCATGACTGAAAGAGAGAAAGACAAAGGCACTGAAAATAAAAGCTTGTTAAAATTAATAACAACAGTAATATGATTGAATGGATAAGACAATAATTTTAATTTAAAGAGTATAAAATAAAAAGCAACAGATAATTGAAAGAGCTGATTACAAAAAGAAAGAATTATCAGGTACATTCACTAACATAAGACATAAAAAGGTATGATATAGACATACAGTAAGATAAGACATGTATTCAAAGATATAACGTGAATTGCATAGTGCCACTTCTTCAACTATGATGTCTCTATTCAATTGACAAGCAAATTTGCCCATGTACATAATCTACTACAAGCTTCGCCCAGCAACATAAAAAAACTTATATAGTATTAATCATGAAAAACTGGAGTTGGTGGTAAAAGAAACAAGACAATATTCAATTTCAGTTCACAAAACATTTATATGTGTACATGTAAATCATTACAAAGCTTGAAGCTCTTAATTTAAGAAAAAAAAAATATACTGAATATGATTATACATGGGTAGAGGCAGGTTAAAAAAAATTAAAAGTTAGACAGAGTTGGAATGTTAAGCAAGCTCAAATTTCATTGAAGCTGTTATGGACCAACTGCATATTACTAAGCAATAGTATGTTTTATATATAAGTAGTTCTTTTTTTAACCTTAATATAATATCAAAATGAAAAATCATTACAAAGTAAAAATATTTTCTTTGATATTTTAATACTCTTTCCATCTGCTCAAAATGTCTTACCATTTTTATGTCGTTCTGTGTACGACATAAAACTGTCCTTAATAATAGGCCTGCCATTCCAAAGGTGAGGCCCAAAAAATACACCTGTTCATTTGGGTTTCTTCATCACAATTTGTAACTTGAAGAAATTGAAAAAGAAAAACTTATCACTCAAAGCAAATGATGGAAAACACCTATATTATGAAAACTGTTAGATTTTACTGTTATAAATAAGGCAGTAAAACTTGTGAAAGCGGTCATGAACTGGTCAAATATATGAAAAAAAAAAAGAATAAATGATAAAAAATAGCACTTGAGTATGCAGCATATTGAAAATAAAATGCATTGTTGACAAAAAAAAAATGCTAAAATTAACAACAAAAAATATGATGGCTATTGTTCTTGATGTCATTTTCGTGGGAGCAATGATACACAGAATTGCAGAGATTTATTATATAAAACTATTCAATGCAACTGACTCTGATACAACAGTTATAAATAAAAAATAAAGTGTATCAATTTACTGCGTCAATATAAAATGGCTCATATAGCACCCTAAATCATTTGGCTTGCTGAAACAAAAGGTGAATCACACCAGAAGTTCAAAGTTTGATTGTTTACATTTATGTAAATCACTCTCATGAGACCTTCATGGAGATAAGAAAATGAGAGACAACAACAGCTTGTCCAAAGGATGAAGAAATATAGTGCACTCTGATTCATTTGATATTATACAAAAGGTGTGCTGGGCACGGGAATTAGACGTTAAATCCTCTAGTTTTCATCGCACTAGAAATCTAAGCTTGAAGTCCTAAAATTACACAAACAAATGTCTCTCATTAATGACGCAAAATTGATAAAATCCATTTCATAAAAAGGATTCTATAGACATCTAAAAATGATGGTTGGTTTTTATAATGAGAGACAACAACAGCTTGTCCAGAGGATGAAGTAATACAATGCACTAATGATTTATCAGATATTAGACAACAGGTGTGAATGGCGCAAAAAGTAGAAGTTGGATACCCTTGCTTTAATCACAATCAAAATATAAGCTTGAATGTTCTAAAATTACAAAAAGAAATGTTTATTGCTATAAACTTTGAACTAATTATTGCTTTTTTCCAAAAAGTATGTTTCAATGTTACCTAGACTGAAAAATAAAATAATCTTTGCACATTAAATTTTACATATTTAGCCCATTCATGGCGAATTTAGATTTACTGCATCTGTTGGTAATAAAATAAAGAAAAAGAAACATCAGGTGCACCAGTATAGTAATTGTTCACTTCTAACTTCTGTGCTACAAAAAAAAGCACAGAAAAAAATGAGAATGCTTATTTTTACATTATTCAAAATTCCAGTGCATATTATTTTCAAATGTACTTAGCTGTATTTACTTTGGAGAATTTGTTAGTCTCGGTTTTTCATGTTCTTGAATAATTTTTTAACAGTCATTTGACCATACTTTTTTGAATATTTATTAAGCAACTTCAACAGCAGTATAATATTTTATAACTAAAATTTACTTTACCAATGGAATCTGGAGATAATTGACTTTATATATGATACGTATCAGACAATATTATTTTACAAAATGATATTATATTAATCCATCAACGTTTATAAAGAAAGAACAAAATATATCAGAGAGATTACACCCACATGAAATGATGGACACGGTAACATTCAACTTGTTTTTTCGCGTTTTTTTTTTTAAATGACTAGAAAAGAAATATACTCTTTCATAGATTTTACAGCTTCAGCCTGAAAACACACTGACATACACACACACACACACACAATACAGGTTTTATATGAAGACTTTGGTGGCTTTGTGGGTTAAAGCTTTGTTTTGAAAGGAAAACATTCAAAGATCTGATAAATCAGTTTTAATGAACAGCATCCAAAGTATAAGCCCTTTCTTTTTCCAGCACATTCTCACATCAAGGCAATTTCTCATCCCAAGAACAGTAACTATGAGAGTATCTAAAGCATGTCTTTAAATAAAATTTGCAGATAAAAGTAACATCTTCATAAATTCTGGGCTCTTAGTTTCACATCATCTTGAATAAAATTTTTGATTTACTGTCTATATATAAACTGACTGGTTTAAGAAATATATCTTCTCTTTAATTTTTGAATAAAACTTGTGATTATGCAAAAACTTTGAACCAAAGGATAATTTTTTCCCCATAGACTTAAAGTGAGTACTGCAAGAAAAATTTATAGAAAAACTGAAAAATCCTAAAAGCATAAGTAAAATCCTACAACTTATGAGACATTTTAGACTTTAATAACTTGCAATTACCTCAAGATTTGTTGAACTAAACATCTTGTCAAAATAAAGAAGAAAAGAAGTTTTACTTAAAAAAAATAGCCGATAAGGTTAAATTGAGAGAGTGATTTGTCTTTTCACTTTTTGTAGTTATAGAGCTATCCTTCTTCTTAAGTTAATTTGCTAAAAAAAAAAAAAAAAAAAGAAGGATGAGGGGCAAAAGAAAGAGAGAGAAGGTCATGCAGTAAAAATACATCCAGTCATCATTCATTGCAGAAGGAGGAAACAATGCAGTCTACACAAACATCCTACTCAGAACAGATGGGCATTACTCTCAACAAAATTTTGCAAATCATACGTTCAATAAAGACATTATATTACAATTCAATCATAGAATTTTGCACCAGGAACATTTTATACAAACAAAATATCAATCCTGGTTTTCATCTCACAATTCCCTCCTCCATTGGTCCTCTTCTTTCTTGCCTTCCAAAAACATCACTCTTTACTTCAAAGCAAGATCTGTGTAAAAATCAACCATCTCTTTTATTACATCATGTCTCATTGAAACACAGCATATTTTAGCTCTTCTTCCATGTTTAGCCCTTATTCATTATTGGTTGTTTTTTTTTTTGGGTGACTTCATTTGGAAAATTACAACTTCGAATGTCTTAGCATGAAAAGGAAAGATGCCCTACTGTATGCATGAAATAAAAGGAAACAAGATTAGATGCTTGGTTTCAAAACTAAATGCATTCTTTCATCAATTCTGTGGAAGACTTAACTTTGTGTTTAAATTTTTCTTTTTGGACAAGAGCAGCCATTGTTAGACAAGTCAAATGGAATCAATACAGGAACTTAATTACTGAGCAAGAATTCTCATAAGCCTAGGAGAGAAACACACAAAAAAAATACATACTTTAAAGGAGAAATTTTCAAGGGATGGGTGGTATTTACAGTATTATGCTCAAAATTGGACCTTATAAATTAGATGCTACTGGTGTGACATGTGCAGTCTATATCTTTTTTAAAAAATTTGTCGAAAAGTCATAAACCTGGTGGGGAAATCATATTAAAAAAAAAAAACAACGGATGCTACAAGGGCTACCTGTCTAAATAACGGAAGAACTGTGCTCTAATGAAAATGAAAGATTTGTGCATACACACACACAAAAATTCCAGTCTAAGATCATATGATCTAAAAAAATGTCATTTTTAAGGATCTTAATCTATCAGTATCTCAAAGGTTTTAAGTCCCTTTCAAATGAATGATAGAAATATTTAGCATTGATATCAATCCTAAAAAACATTATTTCAGCAACATATTCAGAGCCATAAATATATTATTCTATTTTGTAGATGGAGGAGTACCAATAAAATTTGCACATCATTTCTCTACAAGGATGATGATGGTGATCAAAAATCGCCTAAACTTTGAAAGATTCTGTTCTGCCTTTCCATTTCCTCAATGTCAAACGCTTGAGACATGCGGCTGCTGACCTCAGTCATGGGAAGCATTAAGCGGCCCTGGAGCTCTTCCATGTAATCTTTTATAAGCTGGGCTATTTGTGAGGCCTATAAACAGAAATAGAAAAAAGACATTTATAATATGCATATAAATCAAATTTTTTACCACAAATTTATAACTTTCATCCAAATACTCTTTGATGGCATACACCTAAAATGCCAGGGAAAACAATGAATTTTAAATCTGAAAATCTCAGTTTTGAAAAGAACAAGTTGACATTTCACTCAGGCAAATAAGTGATAATTCATTTAACATCCTGCAAGCACTTAAAGATACTTTCAATTCAGAAACCAGAGATTGGCTAATAGATTTGCAAAAAAATTATAGAGGTAATAAGCTTGGTTATATACAGCAAAGGACTAATGGACTAATGTCTTATCAAGGTCCAGTTAAAAAAAAAACGACAAAGCTTCTGAAGATATAAAAAAAATGGTGTACAATATATACTACACTGATTCCACATTTTTATAAGAGAATCACAAGTAGAGAGGTATTTCAAAGTAATTCATTTACAAAACACTTCTTGGTATTATGACAGACAACAAAACTAAGATAATTTAAGATTTTAGAATTTCAAGGTTCTAATTTTATAAGTAATTATCTGAGGCATTCTAGGCAACTCAGACACAAGCTGTTCTAAATACATCTAGTTTTGATATAGAGCCAATTGAAAATATGACCCGATTATTTCAGGGTTTTTTTTTTTTTTAATATTCCAAACACTCTGCACATAAAAATGATAATGCAGTGAATTTTTTTTTGCACTCTAATTTGTGTTAACTCTGACTTAAACCTTATTACAACTCAATGCCTAACCTATATTTACACCTACCTGGTTTGTGTTAAACATAAATTTGATGCCTTTAGCAACATGACCTATAACAATCATAATGCTTTTGATAGCAGGACTGGAATGGACAATCTCAGCATAGCTGAATGATGAAAGGACATTCTGAAAAAAATGTTTGCAAAAACCTCATCAAAGTATGATTATAATGCTGCTGTTTTCAAAATTTACTTAAAGTATTAAATTTTACAATGAAAACCATGACTTACAGCAAATAATTGCCCAACATCCAAGACATTTTATACTACATACACAGTTAATATTTTTTTGCTATTGCTATTGCTTTGACTTTTTTAAAGTTATATATGCATTTGAAAGGATGAGGAAATTGTATTTTTTTTGATTAAATGGGTACATCATGACAAAAAAATATACACTTGTTGACTTTTCCACACACTCTTACTTTTTTGTGGTGATAAAATGGTTTAAACCTAGAATCTGTAATAGATATCAATTCTAGTGGTTATTTTTTATGAATTTTTCTAGATTTATATGTGGGTGGAAGAAACAAAAGCAGTTGCAAGGTGTGATGAAATTAGAAAAATTAAATATTTAGATTTTTTCAATTTGCACATTTACAAAAGTATGTTACCATGTATAATCTCAAGCATTTTCTTTGAATTGCCCTCTCAATCGACATGAGTTCGAATTCACAAAGTCCATAAATATTATGTTCCTTTTTCACAGGATATAGTCAATTTCTAGACAAGAAATTGGTCTCAAGAAGAGCTATGCCTAAAAATTTAACCCAACACTATGCTGTTTGTTCCATATGTTTAAACTAGTTTGTTATAATGTTACAAAGGCAACACTAATGTATTACTCACAAAGGTATTTTGCTCAAGGAGATAGATGCCTTTTTGATGTACGCCCAACAATAAATGTTTCGGCATGGTTGATGTGTAGGTTTGCTGTGGGGATAAAAATAATTAATGGGTGATTTTTTTTTTTTTGAAGGTCATGTAGCATTTTAAAGATAAGCATTTTGTTTCCTAATTGTTAAGCATTATACAACTCTTCCAATAATTTTACATCTAAATTTTCCAAGGAACATTATTAGGAGAGAGTACCTATTCTTCAAGCCCAGACAGTGATTTTCAAGCATTAAATGAGTTTCCCTTTATTATCATGCTACTCAATCAACTTTGTCCTTTTTACTAAATCACTCTTAAAACTTTTATTAACTATGGTAGTTAAAAAAAAGGCTAAGAGATCATAAACCAATTAACTTTATCTCATTGCTTTGTCAAGTTTGAAACTGAAGCACACATGAAAAAAAATTCCGTTTGAAAAAACTCCTCCACAAATTTAATCACAAAAATTTCACTCTGTAAGAATTCATAAATACTTTTCAAATATAAATAGCTGCTCTTACTGAGACTTGAAAGACAGTAGCACCAAAAAGAGACCATCCCTGTAGCAGTTTGATAAAAGACACAATGGCCTGTTGAGGACTCATATCTAACACCGTCTTATGGGCTGTTCCAACTTCTTCTGGCCTAACACTGCATCGCTGATCCCGAGGAAGGATGCGTAAAACAGACCTAGGGAAATGGAAGAGAGGTTAGATAATGGCAGGCTTAGACTATCATTCTGCAGTTAACACGAAACATAAACATTTAAAAAAAAAAAATTTCAGGGTTACTTTTATTTCTTATTTAACAATTTTGCAAACTAACTCCCAAACAATGAAATGAGTGTTATTTATAAACGAAGCTTAACAAATAACTTAAACAAATGTAAGGTGAATCATCAGCAAATCAAACATCACTTCTTTTTTTTTTTTTTTGTTTTCTTGTTTCTCTAGAATGTGACGAAGGTGAAGGATGACAACAGACATTGTTCACTTACGTATAATCTATTTCTCCAGCTTTCATATCTTCAATCTCAGACTGAACTTTCAAGGCACACAGGTGAACCTACGGAACAGAAAGTTAAAAATTTAAATACATGTTTATGATGAAAAAATTACTTCTATGAATGAAAATGGATTAGAAATAATAGTAAATAAAAAAATACAAGTGTGATTTGAATGAAAAGAAGCTCTTTCAAATTTAATTAACACTTCTGCGTCCTCCCTCCTTCTCCCTCCCCTCCCCCCCTCTCTCTCTCTCTCTCTCACTCTCTCTCTCTCTCTCTCTCTCTCTCTCTCTCTCTCTCTCTCTCTCTCTCTCTCTCTCTCTCTCTCTCTCTCTCTGTCTTTCCAATAAATGTAGTTGAAAGATTTATGCTCACAGCTTCTTTGTGTGTGATGGGCACTCTCTGTTCAAACACATCCTGGATCAGCTGATTAAACAGCAGATCACATTCCACAGGATCACTTGTATTCACATAGGGCTCAATGAAGAGGCGTTTCTAGATAAGGGAAGTAGTAAAATCTTTAAAGATGGTGCATTATATCTTGTATAAATTATTGACAAAGGGAGGCCTTATGTAACAAACACAAAAAAAATGCAAGTTCTGCATAGCCGAAATGTTTTTCATTCTTACAGAACACCAAAGCCTGAACAATCGAAATGAAATTTTTTCCTAATGTCAACACCACAAGAACATCTGATTGAAAATGTGGATCAGAAATAATATCATTTGCGTGTATGAGGAAACTTAAAACACTAGAGTAGCTAATAATAGTAAGTAATCTGGACTTTTTCTCAATTTATTTAAGCCTTTTTAATTTAGAAGGGGGAGTGCTTTTCTGATTCAGAAATTATATATTTATATATATATAAATATTAGTGAAATACATAAAATGCAGAATTTTTAAGTTTGTCATAATTTTCAATGGCAAGTTTTTAGCTTTCTGTTTTTTCAAATACCCCAAAAAAGCACTTAAAAATTAATACTTCCAGAAATAGGATTCGTGTCTTGAATTGGGTATTAGAAAATCTGTCAAAAATTTATCGCTTGCCATGTACACAAGTCACTCAATCTAAAAAAAAAAAATCAAATTTATTACAAAATTTGAAATTAATGCATTCTTTTGAAAGGGTTCATCTCTTTTGTACCTTAAAGACTAGTTTAAGATCTCGAACAGCTCCACTCCTTGATAACCTCTCCCACTTGCTTACAGTGTCAGATAGACGTTCATCATGCATCATGGCCCTTTCTGTAATTCATAATCAAACATTTTTTTATATTTACACATTTTAATCATACCATAATATGCAAATTAAAACCAGCTGCCTAAGTTATCATTATATTTGTCAATACTGTATTAACAAATAATAAGTAAGTAAGACGGTTTACCACAAAAATGTGATTCATGGCATTTTTCTGACTTTACCATTAACGACACACTTAAAAATGATGAAAAAAAAGATTACATGGTTATGCTATCACATTGAAAAGGGTTTTTATTATAAACTTTAACAGAACTAGTGATTTAGCTTGTTATTATTTTTGTAAAGCATGAACAAAATGAATGGTTTTAAGTCGGACATACTCTATAAAAAAATCATTATCATTGTTATTCTAATATTTTGCAAAACCATATTAAGAAAATAGCTTACCTTACTTTAAAAACAAATGCTCAGCATTAATGAGCTTTTCTTACTTAATTACATGATATTACGGTATAATAATTTAAAAAAATCATTGAGTCATACCTGAAGAACCCATGATTTCATAAATGGCAAAACATTCTGCATCTGATCTCATTCCAATCTTTGTTTTTACTGTTTTGATTACCTAGAGAAAAGAAAGAAGTGAAAAATATAGATTTTTCCACAAAACTTTTCCAGCGGTCAACAGTAAAAATAAATTGTCAAATTTTAATTCCTACAAAAGGAATATTGTCGGCTTTACTCTTCTATTAAAAATCATCTGTCATAGCATTGGATCATTTCTGCTCTTCTATAAAACAAATTAAGGAATAATGGACAGACAGGCCATCCGGGATGTCCTGGGTATTTTCGTAATTTTCAGGAGCTGCCATAACTGTTTTGGTCAATGAGGGTGGAAACTTTACTTATTCTGTGTTATAAACAATAGTGTTCTAGTGGAATATTGTGTTGAAAAGTGTCGCAAAATACTATTTTCAGCATAATTGTACATCTTTGAAAACTTAGCAAACATTTTTTTTTAAAGTATTACTCTTTGCAAGGTTTATCTACATTAGAAATGGGATGTAATCTAGAAGGTATATATATTTATTTATTTCATGGATGCAAGATGTGATGCAAACTTTTTTAGGTTTTTCTTTTGTTTCGTAAATTGTTCGACGTACTAACATATTTTCTTCCCTATTTCTTACAGTAAATGTTGTATAATTTTTCTGCATATTCTTTAAAAGTTAGAAAAGGTTTGGAGTATAAAAAAATAAATATATATATATAAACATGATTCGATTGGCAGAATATTTTGTGCTTGAAAAAACATGAGGGTTTGTCTTCCATTTAATTGATCATACTCTACTACCAATGACTTTAAAATTTCAGTATATGTAGATCTATATAAAAAAATTGGGTGATTGATCTGACAAAGGCTATATGTAGATCTACGATATCGTGTCTCTAATGCATTGGATAGACTAGGCCTTGATTACACTGGCTTCGCTAAATAATTACTTGTATTGTATTAAGAATATACTTTGTAAATCTCTAAATCTAGATCTAGAACTAGTAGTCTTAAGTAAACGGCACAATAGTCACTGCTTCGAGCATTTTAATCAGATGTACTCGAACTAGATCTTGATCTAGATCTAGCTTGAACTAAATCTAGATATGAATGGTGCACCTTTATATTTTGGAGTCCTGTATTTAATACATTTACACAGTAAGTTTATGGATGTCTCATATTATTTTAGTCATTTATTTTTAAATTATGATAATGAAAGATGGCAGTTTGAGTGATCTCTTACGGCCTCAGTCCGTAGCAGAGAGGCGCCGATTGCAGGCTAGAATTTAGTTAAAACTATCTTAGTTTCGCCATTTTTTTTATTGAGAAACTTGAAAAATTTGTTGGCTTAAAACTCAGTAGAAAATTAACCACGTAAGTTATAAATTTGTTTATATAGGCCAGGAAAAATACTGGTACAGTGCCCTTTTTAAGCTTGTTATCAAGGAAAGGAAGTTTGTTGCGACCAAAACTAATATGTCGGATGACCCTAGTAACCACTGAAACGAAAGGACAAAAAAGTTGAAGTTTTTGCTCAGTCTGGACATCTGCGTGTCCTCATACACATGTGCTTCTATAACTTTGGTGACCATAATTTTCTGTGACATCATTTTAGTTTACTTTTAATGCTTCCTAGTGTTTATGGAATTGAATATGGAAATTTGAAAGATTTGACAACAAAATAAAAATGTTATTGTCGACTGCTTACCTCTCCACAGGTGGCTGATGAGTCAAACTCGATTACTCGTTGCTCTCCATTCAGAAAAAAAACTCTTTGTGTTATGGGTTTTCTGGAAAAAAATGAGCAGGAGTTCAGGTCAAAAGTGCAATATTAATATCCTTGTATATTAAAAACCCTAAAAAGGAATTATTTCTGAGTGGAGGAAATTTTTTCCCCAATATGTACTCTTTGCCCTTATAAAAATACTTCCTTTATAAAACTAGGAATAGAAGTGATTCATACATTAACTTTTCATGCTATGATATTCAAAAAGAAATGTGTGTTTATGAAACTTAAATGTATCAGGTCAACCTAAATGAGAAGCAAATGTGTATAGGTTTGCATTATTAACTTTCTCCTTATTATTTTTCTTTGTTACACAGTTCATTTACATAATTCATCTATAAGGCAAGAACAAAAATAAGGAAAACAAAATTAACACATGACAAATTTGTCACAGACTAAATTTAGATAATATAACAGATTGAAGCGGGTAAAACAAGTTATAGAAAAGACAACTAACCTTTGCATAATGCACTGGATCTCTTTTATTGAAGGAGCAAACTTTCTTCTCCTCTTTTCTATCGTTCTTGTTAGGCACTAAAGGAAAAAAAAAGAATATGTCAGCAAGTGAATATGTTTTTTTTATATATGTGTATATGTACACACACATATTATAACTGACAAAAGCTTGAAACTTTTGAGCCATGGCTACAGTCCTCAACAGCCAGGTTTTATATATATATATATATATTTTTATTATTATTATATTATTAATATCATCATCATCATCATCATCATTATTATTATTATTATAATTATTATTATTATTATTACTATACTTACTACAACTATATGTGTATGTGTGTATATATAATATAGGTAAACAGTTCTTAGATGACCTTAGATGAATACTGCTTTACCTTCAGGGCAAACCTAGCAAACATCCCCTCCTCTGTTGTAGCATCCAATGAACACTTCTTAAGATGGCACTGAACATACTTCTGTACTCTTGAGTTTGCTGGTGCCAGAGTGCTTACTGTAACCGCCATCAGCTGCCAGTTGCGACAATTTACGCTGCTGTTGGGGTCTGATCATGGAAATAAGCATATCATAAGGTTTAAAAATATTATTTTAACTGCTGCTTTTTTTCTTAATTTGAATCAGAAATATAAATCTTGCAATTTTTATATATACTTGGTAAAGTTAAATGAAGCATGAAAATATCAGCAAAAATGCCAAAAAAGCCAAAAAAAAAAACCAACAAAAAAAGAATGCAGAGGGATAATGTTTGAATAGCTATTATGTGTGCATTGCCTCTTTTACAAAGCTGCATGCAGCAGATTTATCTTTGCCTTTACTTTGAAAACAATTTATATGTGTGTGTATATATACATATATACATACATAGGTTTTTTATTGTTGGTAACTCAATTTTTGTTTTTTAAATCAGAGTAAAAAATCTATTTTTCAGCAGTTCAACTGAATCAAAAACACATTGTAAGCAAAATGAATATCTATTTCTGCTATGCCTCTGCAATTGTTTCTAATATTTACATTCTCAATAAAATTTTCATCTCACCAATAAAATAATGGACAAAATTAAAAAAAAAATCTTGCATTATTCAAAAGTATATGAGTCATACTTGTTGCTACAGAAATATAAGCAGCCATTACATCAAACATTTTATTGATACTTTAAAATCTTATAATTTGAGCTAACACTGTAATCATTTTATCATGTTAAGAATTGTAAAGGTACCAAAACAGGGTAAAAATAAAATGTACCTTGCATAAGAAATGTAAAGTCAATCAAGTTTAATGAGGGCTATGTTGGAGCATTAAAACTTGTTAAGTATGGCTTCAATTTAACTGAATAAACAAAATTAAAGAAAAAAAAAGATAATATTTAATTGGTACTAAACTTCATAAACACTATTTGATATTTTTTTCTTAGAAAGTTAGTAATTTTATTGATATAATATCCATTGCCAATTGTTACACAAAATGCTGAGTAAGTAGAGATAAATGGAAAAAGAGACAGCTCTCTAAAGTGTAAAGTGATACCAAATCTAATGGGCGTCATTTCTTTTAGTTGAAAATATTTGTGTTGCAAAAAGTTAAAAGAGTCAAAGTTTGGTTTCAAAATATTTTAATATTTGATTTTCTGTGCACCCTCACTGATTTTTTTTCCTAACTCAGAAATGAGCATAATTATCATAATGTAAAGTATTTAAACCAAGCAAAGTCTTTTCTAAAAACCACTATTTACCACCCTCAAAAGCCTGAATATCAAAATCTCTAGATAAAGGATCTACAAAGAAAGGCACAAATGCCGGGAAATATAACAAAAACGATGGCAAGCATAATGATGATACAGTAATAATACAAGTGTTACATAAATGCAGGGTGGGGATGATAAAAAGCTGTAAAACTTTTCCTTTGTATTAAATTCTGTGATTTTGAATTAAATGGGGAAGACAATACTGCCTTGACTTTGTTTAAAGTATAGCTGAAGAAACAACCGTTTTTATATGAAGAACTTGAAACATAATCATAAACTGGCCTCATCCATAGGCTTTACCTTGACTCTTGCTTAAAATATTCATTTAAATAATAATAAAAGCATATCAGGGAAGCAAGTCAAAGAGAAAAAAGCCAATAAAATTTTAAATTTTTCTTCAGAAAGCTGTTCATCAAAAGTTTCCACCACCAACATGTCACTATTACAGGGTTAAAAATTTAATGAAAAAGGAAAAAAAGTATTCGTTGTGTGTTTGTAGACAAAGAAGTGCAATTCAAACTTACGTGGCTTGAAGTTGTGTTTATTATCTGCCCTGGCCAATAAATCATAGTTAGATTAAGGCTGCAAACATGCAAAGCAACATGAACATGCTAGCATTAATTTTGTACATCGATATGTATGGTGACATAAAATGCATAGCCACTAAGATAATTATTTTGATGTGTAAAATAAAATACTTAATGTTTAAAAGAAAGTAACAACAACAACAAAAATAATAAAAACCATCAATAAGGATGAAAAATGAGCATTCTGTTAGGTACAATAAGGAAATAAAAATATTGACATTGCAAATAAAATCGCAATGACATAACAAAGAGAAAAAAAAATGACTTGCTGTGCTTCGTATAAAGAAGTGTATATATAGCATGGTGTTTAAAGCCTTTCAGTGGTGACAAATAAGACACATTGATGAACTGAATCACACTCATGAAAACACATGAGAAAAGAAGCAGATATTTAGCAAAAAAACAACAACATGAAATAACAACAGCAACAGCACACTATCATAGCTGCAAAAAAAATAAAAAATTTTCTTGGATCAGACCAACATAAGACTTTAAAGAGCTGATTTCTAAATGACCATACTCTACTTTAAAGATATGAACAAAATGTCACTGCTTTTGAACAGATCAAAGTACATGGGCTTATACATAAAGATTTTTTATGTTTGCATCTTACTTACCAGGGTGGTCTGTGGTCTGCTTAACCAACTGCAGGTAGAACTCATTGCAAATGAAGTCACTTTCTAGGCAGCGTTGCATGAGGTTTTGCACTAGACTTGTTCGCTCTGGATCACCAGATTCCTCTGTTGTGGACATATGGCATAGAACTTGAATGAAGTGCTGATATGTTTTAACTAACTGCAACAAAACTTCATTTCTTTACAATCCACATGAAGTGGTGATTATCATAATACTGCCTCTAAAACGGTATTAATGTAGAATCAGGTACAATTTCACTTTTATAAGCTTTAAATTATTTTTGGCTTCAATATTATTATTATTATCATCATCATCATCATCATCATCATAATAATAATAATAATAATAATAATAATAATAATAATAATAATAATAATAATAATAATAGTTTTATTATCTTTTTATAAATTAATGAGCATAGAGGATTGCATGACAATCTTGCTGTTCGACTGTTTCCAAGAAAAGAGTCAGTGAAAGGTAAATATATAAACCTAAAATTAAAAAAAAAACTAAATTAAAATTCAATTTCAGTTTGATAAAAGGATTTTTAAAAAACAAAATCAAATGAATGAAGATATTAACATGCAAGATGAATTTGGATTATCTATACTGAGTATTTCTAAATTGTATGATATCCCCTCAGATTGTCTCATAGTCTTATACAATTTCATTATTTTTTTACATCCTGGTAAAAAAAAGTTTTCTTAAAATTGAACCTGATTCTTCAATGCCAGCAAAGACAAGGATCAAGGTAAACATCTTCACTGCAGCATCTTCTAAGCTGGGGTCATGAATAACAGTCAGAGACTGCCTTATAGCTGACTTGCTATAAGACCAGTAGTCCAGACTGAAGCTAGTGCTGCTATCACTACTTGACAGGCTCCTCAGCTTGTCTAGCTTGGATTTAGTCAGCCTAGTGAGGTTTTATTAGAAAAAAAAAAAATAGGTGAATTAAAGAGAAAATCACTACAACAATCTTTGAATTTTCAAGCTCACCTTTTTTAACTATTGACAGTAATTCAGAGTGCATAGCTGAAGAACTTTGCATGCCAAATTAAAAGTTGGAAAAAGTCATAAATGGAATATACCTAACGAAAAAAATCAATCTCATATTGATGTAAAATATTACAAACATGTATGGAATAAAAACATTTTTTTACAACACTATTAATCTAATAAAGTAATCTATAGCAATGATGTATAAAAATGACTTGTATAAACATAAACCTACCGCCTAAGTGTGTTTTTCAAGAAGCCTGAGCCTGACTCTTGGGCAGGCCGTTGTAGCAAACGGCACTCTGAGAGAGCCTTTCTGCAGCGCACAAGCTCCTCATAAAGCTTCAATTTATCCTCATCTGACATCTTCATCTGGAAATTTTAAAAACAAATATATTTTCTGAAAGATAACTGACTGAAAAACATTCCATTTCATAACTATATGAGATGATTTTTGATAACAGAAAAAAACTTCCAAAATTTTTAAACTATTTGACTGCTTGGATTTTGCAGCCCCTTTAAAATTGGTCATTATTACAAACAATATATTCACTAAATATTGTACTTTGGCACAATCCCAGCACATAACTGTATAATAAATGACAGACTCTCTGTATGGCATGGTTGGAACTGGAATATGCAGTTAAGCTAAATTATTAAGATAGTTTATTGCCTTGTATTAGGAGTCAAATTGTTGTTCCACAAATAAATTTTAAAAAAGAAGTTGCAGAAACCTTATTCTTCATGATATATAGATGAATTTGCCAGAGATGAAAAAAGAAAATAATCATGTTTATTTACATGAAAATAAATAAACTGGTGCTTTATTATAGTAATATTTTCAAAAACAATTTAAACTCTTACCTTCTTCAACCCTTCATTCTCAGCCTTCATCCAAGAGGCATGATTGGGTGAGTAAGAAGCAATCAGATGACCGACATCATCTTTCTGTGCACACTCAAACACAAATGTTTTCTGAGCCAATCCAGCTTGTGCAGCAGAGTAAAGCTCTAGAGTAATGTAATTTTCATTAGCATCCATCTGGATGGACTCAACCTCATTGAAACGGAAATCATGAATGACAGATTTGTCCTTAGCTCTAACAAACTTGACACCATCCATATTGACAGCAAGCAATGAATCACTAGTGTGTGACCACATGCCTTTATGCATTATGGGGAAGAGAGTACAGCCGTAGAGGGAGAACTGTTTTACACAAGTCAGATACCAAACCTTGGCTTCCAGCTCACTTTTGTCCCCTCCATAATGCTGTAGAGTATAAAATTTCATCAGTCATGTGCATACAATTTATGTTTGATAACCAGAGCCAATTATGACATATTATAAAATGAACAACATCTTTCGTTTCTTTGCAACAGACTTACCTAAAAATGATTCATATGATTTCTTAATAACTTGAACAACATGTCATGGAGAGATTGATTTTAAAATGCAGATTCAAAAATTAGATAGAGATTGAAAATGTAAGATTGACCAAGTAAAGTGAGCAGAAAATAAAAGCAATTATAGTAAAAGCAAGATGAGAATAGATTAAGAGAAATAAGAGTAGCAAAATTCAATTTGATATACATTTTGTTTCATAAATATATATAGAATGATCTAGTTGAGGAGACCTTTTTCATTCCTATTTTGGCAATATTTGAATTCAAAAAGCCAGAATTTAGGATTAAAGTGATTTTCTGATCAGATGTGTGTGTTGAAATAATAAAATTAATTTTTTTTCTCAAAATCTATTGATAATAATCTAACTTCAAGTTCCCACTTACCATATGTGCTTTAGCCACCTCTTGGGACCAGTTTTTGCCTGATGATGCCAAAATACGCTTGCAGAGGTACTGGTCAGCTTCACTGTAACGGAACTCTTTGTTTGGCTCATACTGACCCCATATTACCTACAAGGACAAAACAAATTGTTCATTTAAACAAGTTAAATTATTTACTATAAAAATATGAAATTCCACATGTTCAAAATATTAATTTATTTAATAATAAGTTAGATTAAAGACACATCAGTCTTACTGTAACTTAGGTTTGCTATTAAAGGAACCTTAAATAATAATAATAATAATAATAATAATAATAATAATAATAATAATAATAATAATAATAATAATAATAATAATAATAATAATAACAACAATAATAATGCAGATTATTTCTACAGAGCTCTTCCTTCAAAATTCAGCCAAGAATACTTACACTCATTTGCAAGGAACATGACATTGAAAAATTATATTTTTACAAAACCTTCAATCAGAATAGCACTTCTGCTTATCAACATGGTTTTACATTTAATTAAGATAGGTGGTGGAACAAATGTGCCTTTAGTAGCTTTTTAAAAGGTTCGTCTGAATTTGTGTCTCTCAGTTGATATTGTAGGCTGTTCCATATCTGCTGTGCTGTGATGGTAAGTAAATTAAATTAACCACATGCTTAAAAAAAGTTAGAAAAGAATTGTCTAAATTGTCTACCTGGGCTTGTAAACCGGCTAGTTGAAGTCCAACTTTATCAGAAACACTATACTCATCACACTGAAAATTTTAAAAATATGAAAGGATTGATCAATGGTCATTAAAAAAGTTTATAACTGTCTTTTATCTTCTGATTTAATACAAATTATCTTTTTAGGCTTATCAAGGCAGAGCTGGACAGATGGAGCCTCAAGTGTAACCCACCAGCTTGTGGCATGCATCAAACTCTAAATAGGAAGCCCCTGGAAGATTTTGAGGCAAGAGTGCTTCAGCCTCACTATCAGAACTGAAAAATCTATTTAATCCAGAAATTTTAAATTTACAGTTAATCACCTTATTGTTGCTTCATATTAAATCTTGTTAGTTTACCTCATTATGGGAAAAGAATGAGTAGCTCCAAAGACCAAAAAGAAAAATGAAAATAACCATAATCAGCACAGGGAAAAAGATCATATAAATAGTAGATATCATTAGAAAGCTTGAGAAAAAGAATAAAAATAGTATGAGTAATCTTTTGAATAGAGAGAAAGATATGGTAAAATGATAATTGGCAAGGTTTACAGATGGATAAAGAGAAGTACTTACAATATCACAATTATCTCTTCTGTGTAGATCTAAATTGTCCAAAATTCCCTACCTTTCTAAGAGAGTCTTACAAAGGGTTAACATTTGAGCCTGCTGCTAATTTAACATCTTCAGTTCTTACCTTCACCACCTTGAATACAGCTTCTGCATAAAGCAAGTGATACTCCACTGGGTCATTGGGTATATCATGGACATGGCGATATACTCTTTTTCTAAAAACTAAGCGAGAATCATTTCCACCTAAAGCCATCCTTGGTCCCTTTCTGGACATAGTTTCATATTTACTAGGCTGAGCAGACATCTTTTGAGCCCTGCATATGTTTAAACAAAAGGAGGGAAAAATTGCAATTTGTTACAAGTGAAGGTAAGATATCTTATCTAAAAACAAAAAAAATACAACTATTAAGTTTGAACAAATTTTCTCTTGCCTGAGATACACCGCTTAAAAGAAAAACAAATTTCAAGACCACAAGGAGAGTTATTTTCAAGGGACTGTATTACAAATTTTGTCAATCAAAATATAACTTGAAGGAAGAGAATAAAAAAGCATGTATATTTCGCTTACCCTTCCCACTGTGCCAAGATATCAGCTATATATTCATAGCTGCGAACAAATCTTTCATTTTCCTGGGTTGCCTGATGAAAATACCGACAAATACGTGTCAATGAAATGAAAATAAAATTAATATTTTGAGTCATGACAGCAAGTAAAGCAATAAAAATATTGTAATTGCCCTTTAAATCACAATGTTTAGTTTTCACTCACACAAGAATAACATTGCATGTTTAGGACAGTTAATAATAAACAAAATTTATGGTATGAACGGATGAAGTGGAAAATCAAAGTTGTAAAATAACAGAATAGAAAGGCAATTCAGACCGTACATAAAGAGACTCAAATAATTTTCATTTCATACCTCATAGAGTGCCCAGCCCTCTACGGAGTGAAGTCCAATACGCCGAGCCACTTTGCACAACACCTCTTGAGTTGTATCAACAGGCTGGAGACTGATTGCCTTGGTCTTACCATCCATGAAAAACACCTTACAAATAATGGGCCGCAGATTCTGGACGCTCTGGGTATTTGATGAAAAATCAGATCCAATTTGGGGGAAAAAATGGATAATATGCTTTGAAGTTATGTGTGATTATAATTATTCTTTACATATAACCCAATTACTTGGAACAGAAGTCAAAGAGTAATACGATGTTTTAAAATTTGTGAGGCTAATTAATAAGATTAAGAGTTGACTGTTGTTTATCAAAGTTCATTAGGGAAAATCAAGTGTCCTCTACTTTCAATAGCCTTACCATGATTTCCATGGAGGATGGAGGAAACCTTCTAGTAGTTGCCCGAGGAAGAGTTAGCTGCCTGTAAGCCATCATAGCAAACCTGCCCCCTACAGGATCCGAGCAGTTACGCTTCACATATGACAGCAGGTACTACATGCAGGTGAGAAGGGCAGACATTTAGGGTATGCTAATTTTCTTTCATACTTTTTAATTTCCTACATAAAGCAGTCTGAATCTTTCACATTTGTTTTCCTTAAAGGTCCATTGTTTCAGGTAACTATGACTACAGCAGGGCAAACAAAAAAAAAAGCAAGGAAGTAGGATAAAAAAAAAAGAGTAACAAAAATATCATGCAAAATGTTTATAATTTTATTTTCTTATTAAAAGAATTGTCCTCAACATCCTTATTATGAGGTATAAATTTGAAGCATGGCAATACATAACAATTAAATGTCTTGATAATATTTTGCTCAAAGAAAACCTTTTTGATTTGTTGCAATTTTTTACTGACCACCTTAACAGATAAATGATTGCAAAGAAAAGAGGCAAATACAAAACACTGAAACATAAGATTAAAAAAATAAAATCGATCACACAAAGTTGTGGTTAACACAATCTACATACCAAACAATGAAGGAGAGAAGAACTCAGCGACCCACCTTATGTAAGTTTTTGCTTGGTGAAAAAGCAGCTGTACATAAGCACATGAGTACCCAAGCCTGTCTGAGAGCGTCAGGCTCAGGATTCTCATTAGTCTGGCGCAGGAGTTGCACCAGAATCTCATCCCGAAGCTCGATTCGATCAATTCCAGTCTTGACCACTGTCTGGATTGTAGTGAAGGCTGCTTCATCCTTCATCTCATCGCGCATAAATTTGGTCATTTCCTTTGAGAAAGAGGAATAATAATTACCAAAAAGCTCATTCAAATGAGATATTAGAAATAAGATAGAATTTCATATCAATGGAAGGAACATTGATTACATAGTATTCTTTCTTATAAAATATATAGAAAATATATGAGAGACATTTATGATATATTTCTTGCTCCCATTAGTACAAACTTTCATTTTCAAGTTTTATACACTCTAAATTTTGTAATAAAAACAATATGAAAAAAAGTCCAAAAAAAACCATGCCAAGCAGGGCCTAAATTATATATTGGGTATACATTTTAAATTGAAAATTAGACTATGGCTTAAGCTAAAAAAAACCCCCAGATAATTCAAATTTCTAACTACCAAAAAAAAATTCGTCACTGATAGAGTTTCATGTGAATAACAAGATGTGTTCTAATTAGAGCCAGCCTCTTAACATAATAAGAAATTAGTAAGATAACTTTTAATAGTGATAGCAATAGCAACAAAGATTGCTTTTTATTTTTTTCTGGTTAGACCTTTCCCAATTAGAAAGTCCACAACAATTAGTGGTTATACAAGATTATAAACATATCAAACTATAGGCATCCAAAAATTAAATTTATCTTTAAGAATAAACAGGTACAAATAACTAATAAGAATTTGTGAAAAAAACTAAATGCGTCCAACACCTACTACATAGTTGACAAATAAATGTAAGCAAACAAGTACCTTAAATATGTGGCATGCATGGTGTATGTTCTCTGCATCATGGAGGTGAATATGAGAGGTTGGAATGAGCCCATTTTTGCAATATTTCAGCATCTCTTCCTTGGTAAGGCAATCCTGAAGATTTATGAAAAGCCAGGTTCAGTTTTTCAAACATATGAGCTAGCTTTTCATATAGCAATAAAATTGTAACAATCATGACGATGAACGTATTGGTAACCCCCCCCCCCCCCCCCAATTAAAAAAAATAATAATAATAACATAAAACAAAACAAAACAAAACAAAAAGAACGGGTAAAAATTAGCAGACTAATAAATGTACAGCAGTCAAGTATGCTCTTATTATATTAAGAAAGAGGTAGAGATGGTTATGTCTTGGCTACTAAATCAATTAAAAGTGCGTAAAATTGTAAATAAAGAGGTACTGGTCTCGATTCCACTCTGGACCAATCAGATATTGAGGTCGGCCCTGTCCTTGGCGGTGACCATCGTTTCCATATTTTTATGAGATTCTTCGGACATTAGGGAGTATTGATAACGAGAAAAATTGAGTGCGTCACGTTCTTTTAAATTTTTTTTAAACAGTTATTTTCTCTTCATAACACTAATCGGCAACCGTCATTAAACACGGGCTAAATGATCTGCTGTTCATTCCCGGCTGCTTAATTTCATCTAGCACTTTGATCAAGTTTACTAAATCCTGAAAAAATATACTGAACTGGGATTTAAAAAAATATAATGCTGCTTAACACGCAGAACACTTCAAAATAACATCACTCTTTTGAAGTGCTCTGGTAGGAATCGAAACTTGTCTACTGGATTCACCAAATTAATTAAAAATAAGCGCAGAACAATTTATATCAGAACCTGAGATTTCTCGTCATCGGAGATGATTTCAAAAACTAATTTAGATCCAGCTGTGGCAGATATCATCATCAAATCGTGCCTTTTACCCGCTTAAAATGAACTTGGTTATCTAAATATGATGCTCTGGTCCTTATAAGACTATGACAGACACAGAGAAGTAAAAACACTATTATTTATAGTGACCATCGAGATAACGGTACACCTGGAGACTTTTTGCTTTTATTTTTTTTCCTCAAATATAAGTTGAGATTTCGTTCCCGAACCAACTGACATCATATCTTTTGGTCGATATTTAAACACAATACCATTTCAATTTTACCGTGATTTTTCCCGTTATTCACAATGTGTCAGGATGTTTAAACTGAGGTTGTAAAGCACAGGTAGTAGTCGTTTTAGTAGACATTTTTGGGCATCTTTACGTTCATTATTCGCACGGTTTTTATTCTTTTGGGGGATACAGCTATTCTTATCTGTACATGAGTTCATTAATGGCAACCACAATTTCAGAGAAAAGCGCGTGCCCTCTTCCTCTTCTTCATTTCTCCTCCTCGTATTATTTTTTTTCTTCTTCTTGTCCTAAAAATCCATCATGAATATATATATCCGTCCATCTATCCATCTGTCTACTGCTGCATTCCCTATCAAGCTACTTATATAATAGTCATGGCCACCTCCCTTTTTGTTAACTAGCAGTTATGTAGAATAATGTCTTTTTTTCTTTACGAGCTAGCTAGCTAAATTGGTTTTTGTCTCCCCGCAAAACCAGTCTATCCGCTCGTAATTCCATTCATTAAACTATCCGAAGACAAGCCTTTCCGATTAGCTTTCTAAATCTCGCGAGCTTTTTCCATTAAAAAAAGAAAGAAGGTAATTCTGAGGAAGGAGGCAGATTGCCAGTCTGGCCCTAGAAAAATCAGCATGACGAGTGAGGGATGAGCAGAAACAAAAACATTGGTACGGAGAAATCGATAAGGAGAGAGCAAAGAAGGAGCCACATAGAAGCACGGCAAACAAGGCGGCAGGATTTGTGGTGGGGAAACGTCCTTATCCAAATATGCTTACTGTCTATACAGACTTGTTTATTTTACTGCCTTTCCATCTTGACCCTTAGTTTCCAATTACTCAAACTTCATCGTTATGATTTCAAGTGGTATTAGAGGACTGACACAGAGAAAGTTTCGGCGATAGTTTTGTGCATCAACATATTCATCTCTCCCATCAAATCATTAAAACCTTAGAAAATCATTTCCTATTTCATTCCAGTTATTATCATCATCTTCATCCTTATCATGAGAATTATCATTTTCTTGTTATTCAAATCATTCCCATCATTGTCTTCGTTGTCTTGGTTAATACCCATCTCCGTCACCTTCCTCCGTCTAATCATCAACGTCAACACTTGTGACATTCATCTACATTTTCCATATTCAATGTCATAATTACAACCTTCATCAACTGAGTTATCAGCTCATCTCATTTGTATTCATGTACTTAACCTTCTTCAATCTATTGTACAAGTCATTAACGTTGT
Source organism: Elysia crispata (assembly GCA_033675545.1). Classification (NCBI taxonomy): domain Eukaryota; kingdom Metazoa; phylum Mollusca; class Gastropoda; family Plakobranchidae; genus Elysia; species Elysia crispata. Next base: position 36,016 of record JAWDGP010000265.1, read on the forward strand.
CATCATCAACGAATCTTATTGGCAAGATTTAAGACTTTTAACGATACAAATAGCTCCATGTTACATTTTTTAAAACTTAATCACATTTTCTTACGCTAGGGTGCGATGGCCCTTGCTTCAGCGCACATTGGAACATAAGAAACTTTTTGTTCCTTAAAGTATCCAAAATGCCCGTCTGTAAAAGATGATTGTATCAGATGGCCAGATGACCAGATAATCCGAAGTTCAAAATTCTTTGGCAACCCACGTGTTCATAATGGAATTTTTTAAAATACAGCTAGATCTTTTAAAGGTTAGTTAATCAAGACGATGATCCGAGGCGTGCTCAGCATGAAAAATACAAAAAGACAGAGAGAGGAAGAATCCGCGTTGCCAACACTGAAGCAATTTTAACGTATTCTCATTATACCTTCCGAACATGGCAAAAATGAAGAATACAGACGCATTTGACATCAAAGATCGAAAAGACACTTGCTAATAACATTCGCTTTCACACAAAAACATTTCCTACCGTGATTGACGATTGTTTGCCACGCTTCTTTATCGACTTCATGAGGATGGTTCCACCACCAAAATCACGTTCATGGTCATTGAAGAAACGTTCGGCGTACTCAAGTATATCGTAAAGGGCGTCGGGTTCAGATCCTCCGCCTATATCCTGCTCCCTTGTGGGTGACGGTGTCAATTCCGTGTCAGGACCAGCGTGGTACTGAAAGCTTGCCGTCTGGTTGGTATGAATCTGGTGGCTGCCCGAGGAGTTGGACAGCATGGAAGATAGACGCTCACGAGTGATTGGAGACAGCTGATCTGCTAGCTCGCCACCTACTGGTGGGACAGTGCCATCGTCGAAGGAACCCGAGGTGACTCTCAGCGCCATGCTGGAACGAGGAGTGCAAGGCACGGACGACGGCGGGAAGTGGCGTGGCGGTGCAGGAGGTGGCGTAGGGCGGGGCGGAAGCGTCAGTCCTCCGCTGACCAAAGATTCGTGGATGGCGTTGTGCACCTCTCGCAGCTCGGCGTAGGGATTCTCTGTGCCGGCGGTGACAGTAGTAGGTGACACTTCTCCGTTGCTAGCAGCAGATTGCACTGGAGGTGGTGGGAGGGGATCACCAGGTGCAAGCACTGAGCTCAGGTCTGTTCCGACCTCTGAAGGGGGTGGCGGAGGGAGTTCTCCGTTGAATGCTGAAGAGATGCGTGGAGGCGGAGGCGGCGGGGTAGTACCCCTGTCTCGAAGAGCAGGTGGAGGCACAGGGATGCACGACGAAATGAAGGCCGTTGCCTGGCTGACCCCTGGGGGCGGGGTCAAGGGCGTTGTAAGGCTGAAATTTACCGCGTCAGGAGGGAGAGGTGGGGCTGGCGGAGGAGGAGGTGGGGGAGGCGTGCCATTTGCTTCGGAGCCCGGTAGAGATGGGGGTGGTGGAGGAGGCGGTGGTCCCGATTGATCTTGGTCTGAAGGCAGCGGTGGTGGAGGTGGAGGAGGTGGTGCTGGTGAAGGAGGAACGCTCGTGGATGACGTTGGGCGAGAGCCGCTGTCAGAGCCAGAACTGTCAAAACCTTCTAAAGATTTGTCCACTTCTCTCAAAGCCTGCTCAATTTCTTTCTCATGGGTCGTCTTGAATTCCTAAATAAAGAAATGAAAAACAATTTTCAAAACTGAACAAAGAAAACAAGTAGCAGATGTGAGACATAAAATAAAAAGTTTTCTTCCTCAAACGGATGTTCTTCGGCACGTGTAGGGAAGTTGGGGAGATCTGGAAGGAGAGGAGAGAGAGAGAGAGAGAGAGAGAGAGAGAGAGAGAGAGAGAGAGAGAGAGAGAGAGAGAGAGAGAGAGAGAGAGAGAGAGAGAGAGAGAGAGAGAGAGAGAGAATGATAAAGCTGAACAAATGCGAAAATTAAAGAACTCTCTCATGATTAAGCTGAACAGGCAAAGAGAGGAAAGTTGGAAGCCAAAACTAAGCTGAGGCAATTTATCAAAAGAGAAAGAGAAAAAACCTAAACAACATAACCAGTAACGAACGACTGAATAGTAAAGAAATTGGAGAAAGAGAAGAAGAGGGGAGGAAATACTAACAAATGTTAACTAATAAGCACGACTGAAAAGGATAGATACAATCAATATTGTATTAAAGAATACTACACCCGTAATTAAAGAGCTTTAAAAAGAACGAAGGGAGGGTTTTCCCTCCCACATAATTGACATTAGACTTTGAGAAGAAAAAGCCAAAAAGGATAAGTTATCTACTTGGAGTGGCCGTAAATTTCTATCTTTCACTGAACAAACACAAAGACAAAACAAAAAATTCTACAAAGCTCTCAAGTTAAGGATTGTGCGATGTGAAGGTGAAGAGATTTTTTAAATTGACATGGACATATTTTTTTTATAGATAAAAAGAGAGTAGGAAATGAGAGAGAGAGAGAGAGAGAGAGAGAGAGAGAGAGAGAGAGAGAGAGAGAGAGAGAGAGAGAGAGAGAGAGAGAGAGAGAGAGAGAGAGAGAGGGAGAGAAAGAAAGAGAGTGAGAGATGAAGAGAGAGAGAGAGAGAGAGAGAGAGAGAGAGAGAGAGAGAGAGAGAGAGAGAGAGAGAGAGAGAGACAGACAGACAGAGAGAGAAAAGAGAGAGAAATGGACAGCTGGAGAGGGAGACAAACAATAGACAGGTAGAGGGACAGATGGACGGCATAGATACAAGGCAAGATTCAACACATTTTGGGAGTCACATAACTGAAAATAATCATTAATATTATCCTCTCAGTGTAATGACAGATAAAATCATTTTGATTTATATAGCATCGTCAGTACGATTGGGGCGGATAATAATTGTTGGTTCATGTATCATCTTAACCAGACTTGTCATAACTTTTTTGTCTTTTCTGACGAGGTAAGATTTTTGGGTGTATTCAGTCACGAAATAAAAGCACTTTGATAAGAAGTGAATATAAAATAGATTAAGGCTATAGGAAGTCTATACAGCTTCGCAATAGTACACACTTAGAACATTTATATTCTCATATGACGACGAAATGCTTCCCCCTTACATTTATTTCTTTGTATGTCTGTTTCCTCTCACTCCGTTCTCGCCCTCCCCATACTCTCTCTCTCTCTCTCTCTCTCTCTCTCTCTCTCTCTCTCTCTTCCTCCCTCCCTCTCTCTCTCTCTAACGTAATCACCTTTTCTCAGGGCAAAACGTTCTTTCCCCATCTTCCCTCTAATTCCCTTCATGCTCTAGGTCCCCGCTATAAAGTCCTCTCCGGCCGAAACTTATCGGAATTGCCTCTGTTCCGTTTAGATCAAAGTCTGTCACGTCAAAATTGGCTTTCACGGATGCTGGATTCAATCGTCAATCCATTTAAAGACAACCACAAAAAAAGGCAGGGATGGTAAAAAGTAGAGAGAAGAAGTAAAAAACGAACGAATAAATTGATGGACGAAAGAGTCGAAAGACAAACAGATTGATAGATTGATATATAGGTAGATAGATGATAGTTAGAAATAGATAAAAATATAGATATGTGCGTAAAAAGATAGAAAGAAAAAACGAGATGGTTCGGTAAGTGAATGAATAAATAAACAAGAGCCAGTAAATAAACAAATGGATGGACAGGTAGATAAACATGATAAATATATATATATATATATATATATATATATATATATATATATATATACATATATAGATAGATAGATAGATAGTAATAGATAGACAGATAGATAGAGAGAGACAGACAGACAGAGAGATGGATAGAGATTTAGATAGAGAGATTGGCAGATAGATAGATAGATAGGTAGATAGATAGATAGGCAGATAGATAAATAGATTAAAAGATAGATAGAAATTGATTGAAAGTCAATATAAGAAAAGAAATCAAATGTGACTGTTGGCAAGCAAGGATGCACAAAACAGGCAGATAGAATAAAGCTTGACTAAGTTAAAAGTATATAGACAATAGCTTGAAAAAAAAATGATTAACTGGAAGAATAAAAAATACAGTCAAACAATAAACTACACTGAAGACATAAAAACAACAACAACAACAACAACAACAAAACAAAACAAACAAAACAAAACAAAAAGCAACGAACCCCCGCCCCCCCCCTTCCCACCCCAGAAAACATCTGAATTTTCAAAAATTCAAAGAAGCAGTTTCAGTGAATTTTTTTGGCTTGGCTAAGTTTTAGTTATAATAGAACATGAATAAAAACAAAACAAAAAAAAATTAATAATAATAATAGTAGTAGTAGTAGTAGTAGTAGTAGTAGTAGTAGTAGTAGTAGTAGTAGTAGTAGTAGTAGTAGTAGTAGTAGTAGTAGTAGTCGTAGTCGTAGTCGTAGTAGTAGTAGTAGTAGTAGTAGTAGTAGTAGTAGTAGTAGTAGTAGTAGTAGTAGTAGTAGTAGTAGTAGTAGTAGTAGTAGTAGTAGTAGTAGTAGTAGTAGTAGTAGTAGTAGTAGTAGTAGTAGTAGTAGTAGTAGTAGTAGTAGTAATAATAATAATAATAATAATAATAATAAGAAGAAGAAGAAGAAGAAGAGAAGAAGAAGAAAAGGAGGAGGAGGAGGAGGAGGAGAAGAAGAAGAGGGCAAGAAATACATCGGCAAAGGAACAAAGATTAATGGTGAGGCTGCGGAATAGAGGGAAGGTGAGGTTGGGAAGAGTTATCACAAGAATAATTATAGTGATGCTAATGGGGAAGAAAAGGGTAGCAAGCAAACGAAAAAATGTAAACAAGACCGATCTGTATAAACATGCTTTTGAGCCTTTCCAATCAAGCCATCTTTTCCCTCAGGTTATTCTGATACATGTATATTTGCTTTAGCAAATACTATACAAGTAGAATATTATGCAAGATTTGGGCTCTATGGTAAATCATCGATCGATTAAGTAAATTTCTCCTGCATTGATTTACAACATTCGTTTCAAGTAGCATCATTTGCAAAATAAAACAGACTCAGAGCGCTGCAGAGATGGATCGAAAGATTCACATTATAGCGTTTACATGCAGCATAAAACAGGCTAAAGTTGGAAATACGGACAAAGTTTCTGGTCACATATTTATTATGCCCTCTAAAATAGTAAGAATATTAGGAACAACAACCACAACAACAACAACAACAATAATTGTAATAATAATAATAATAATAATAATAATAATAATAATAATAATAATAATAATAATAATAATAATAATAATAATATAATAATAATAATAATGATAATGATAATGATAATAATAATAATAATAATAATAATAATAATAATAATAATAATAATAATAATAATAATAATAATAATAATAATAATAATAATAATACCGATAGTAACAATCTACAAAACATAGTTTTCGCTACGTTGTATTTACGTAGACAGTTATTGAGATAATTACTGTTCATTAAATCATCACCAACGTTCGTTTTTTGTTGCTTTTTTTCTGCATAGGATAGATATCACAGCGGAATATTCTTGATGCATTCTTTGGTAAGATTTTTCAGATCTTCTTGACTCGTAAATGAACGTGATGAAATATCATCCTAAGACAGACTTTGATATTTATCTATAATGTAAAAAAAATAAATGAATAAATAAATAAAATCACGTTGTAAGAATCGAGATTCCATGGACTGGAGCGCCAATACTTCCTCGGATCATTGAAATACACTTCAGAATATTTGATTATAGTTTGTATGACATAGCCCATGATGATTTATGCGCATATGGTTTTATTATGATAAAATACTCACGACACGTGGAACCTCCAGTGTAATGTATCGTACAAGACATTTCTGTGAACGACTTTTTCGCCTTTTCAATGAAAAATTAAGCAATAATGACAGAAATCCTTTCTTTGCGATCGATCAATTGTATCTTCAGACGTGATAGGAATTCCTCCGGGTGCACAGTTTAATAAACTGCACAAGGGTCCGATGGGATTGAAGCTAAGCCAAACTGCTTCGATAGCATGCACGTCCTTGTCTAAATTAAAAATAGATAATAATTTGATCCACTTTGGTGCTGCATGGAAGATGAAAATCTTTATTGGGCTATAAGAACTTAAGCTATGATTTGAAAAACTCAAAATGCACTAAATTTATTTGAGTTCTCTTGTGCATAATTTAATTTCACCGAAATGTAAAAGGAAATGTACTGATAATAGAATTTTCAAGCCCAACAGGGTTTAAAGGCAGAACGTTAATAGTTCAAACTTCTCAAACAATAATAACGATAAAAATGACGTTTCCTTTAATTCCTTATCGTGGAATCTGGCATCTTTCGCGGGCGAGAGCTAGCTCACCCTCTGTTCCATTCGCCTGCCCTCGGCCACATTTTGCTACCAGTTCTTCGCTCTATTCTTCGACATAAACACGCATACGGAATTCCAAACCTCGACACACGATCTCAATCTTCCCCACCATCTAATGTATACAAATTCTAAAAGAATAAAGGAAAAAAGGCGACTAGCGCTTTCGGCTGCATTGAAATATAAATTGTGAAAGCCGGTATCAATTTGTACAATCATTATCTCGTTGTCTGCCTACTTGTCTGTTTGGTTGGCTATCTGAAATTATTCTTCACTCTCACTCTCTCTTTCCTAGTTATCTCTGTATCCATCTCCTACCTAGGCTACCCCCACCCCCCATCCTCTCTCTCTCTCTCTCTCTCTCTCTCCCATTTTTAACATCATGGGCTTCTCCGCTATCCTTTTCCACTTTTATCATTTTTAAATTAATCATCAATGTATGTCTCAATCCGATTTTTATATGCCTTGTTGGTCGTGCCCTCTCTCAGCCGATGAATGATGTATCAACCGCAATATGCGATTAAATTTTGCCACTGGAATAAGCAGCCAGCAGTTCAACATGTTTTACTCAATACTTCACTCTCCCGACTGAAAACCTTTGCCTCCCAGAGGAGAAATTAAGAGAGAAGGAAAGAAAATAAAAGAATACCCAGATGCAAAGATCAAAACAAGAAGGAATGGTAAGATTTAGATATGTATCTCTTCAACCAGATGATCTAAAAAAAACTTTAGCCTCCGTTGGGTGAAATAAAATCGTGATTCGGCTTTATTTCGATACAATGAAATCACTCTACATTTCAAGGTGATAATAGAAAACGATTTATTAAACATGAAGAAGTAGCTCAATGCGAAGTTGTGCAAACATATAGTATTAAAACGGATGAAACATTCAAGTCATACAAAAGCTGTAAGTTGAAGAGGAGAGAAACCTTAATACTTCTTTTGTTGTATAAATCAGAAGGATTTGAAAAGAAGGGAGAGAGGGAGAGTAGAATTCGACGCTTGGCTTGAAAGGGTAGAATGAAAATGCCAGCCTCGGATGTCCAGGAGGAGGAAAGGGGAGGACGTGCCTCAAAGGCTCCCCCGCAGGACCAAGTTAAGCGGCTTGTCTCACACAGGGGCCATACATACCCCGAAGCTGTCTCGTCACATCGACCGACTTGAGTCGCATCAGCACTAGCCAGTAAAAGCTAAAAGAGAAGGGGATACTGTCTGCAGATGTTGAAGTCAGCATTGAGCACGGTTCGGGCAATAGGAGGAAATGGTGGTTTCGTCAGTTTGGGGAGAGAGAGAGAGAGAGAGAGAGAGAGAGAGAGAGAGAGAGAGAGAGAGAGAGAGAGAGAGAGAGAGAGAGAGAGAGAGAGAGAGAGAGAGAGAGAGAGAATTATTTGTCTCAGAGATCGGGTGAAAGCAGAATTGATACTGTCTGTATAAATTGCATGAGGAAATGACATTGAAAGTGTAATAAAAAAAAAAAAAATTTAAAAACCCCTAAAAGTCAGGAGCTGGGCCGTGTGAGGTGTCTGGTTGCCAATTCTAAAAGGGCTATTGAACAAAAGTTCCAAATTAAACCTTCCTAACACAACACAATCTTTTTTTTTTTCTTTTGCCCCAATTGGGGTCTCTTTAACTTTCTCTTTAATTCATTTTGTTTGGACGCCGGCATTCAGGCCCAAAATACATTAACTCCTTTTACAGTAGCCGGTGCCTTGTATATTTAATAGAGGTTGTGATAAGGTTGCACGAATTTACCAAAGGATCTTTTAAAATGGAGCCATAATGTTACGATTATGGAACAGTTTGTGTGGTGAGGCTGAGACATATTTAAACATCGACCACTTGAAATGACAGAGCCCAGCCACACGGAAGAGGTCTTACTACTCTCGAAGCAGAATGCAAACTTGACGGACATTTTTCTCTTCATAGGCCTTTAACTCATAAGAAAAAATTCAACTCATATTCAGGGGCACTGAAATACCGCTAGCTGTTCGGTAAAGATAAATAACATTCCGCAAATTTCAAGAACCGCCTTTTACGGGTAACCCATTTTATGAACTTAGAAAAACGCTTTACCATGGCAATCGATATCGGATCTCAAAACTATCGGATCATAAGTTGGACACATCATGCACTGTACTACGACGCTACACATGAGTATTTTTTTTTTCTTTTGTTGCTATTGCAGTATGTACCAGGTATACTGATGGTACTGATAACTGAAAAAGCATTCGGATGAAGGCGGTGGAGCTGAACGGAGGAGAAAAATGGGTATTGATTCAATGGAGCCAATCAAAGGATCCAGTACGAACTAATTCAATAATAAAACAGCGCACTCACCTTCTCGGCCTCCTTCCAAAGCTCGTCGAGCGTGTCAAACTCCTCGTTGATGCTCTCCAAAGCGGCCGCTTTAGTAGAGGCTGTCATCGCCTGGCCAGCCTTGACCTCAGCTCGTTCCTCCTTCAGAAAGTCGAACATGGCGTCAAGGTCCATGTTGGAAGCGGACACGGCCGGTTGGCAGTGCGTCCACATGGACTCTATCAGGTGAGTAAGAGATTCGAGCTCCAGTTGTGATTGCCTGGTGCAGAAGAAAGATAATATAAATTCACAAATATATTTTTTCCTCTTAAGTGTGTGTGTATAAGTATAATTTTTTTTTTAGGATTTATCGTACTTCTGCACTGAAACTTTTGGAATTAAAGTTAACATAAAAAAACAGAAGGTAATACGATAGAGAAATGAGAAAACAATGCAGTAAAAGAGAAAAAAAAAGTAAAAAGCATGAAAGAAGAGACGAAGGTGCCGGGCGATGAGAATAAGAAGATTGTGGGGTGTTTTTTTTTTTTTCATCATTACAAAACAAGGAAAGCGCAGGCTTTTTCCTGCACACCACACAAGTCAAGTTATAGTTGGACAAATCTGATAGAAACTGAAAAGATATAACCCCAAACTTACATGCCGACGGTGTGGGGATTGAACCAGCGAAGAATATCCCTGTGGAAAACAGGGCGGACTTTCTAATCCCATACCCATTGCCTCTCTTTGAGGAGAAGGAGAGGAAGCAGAGGCGCGAGGAGGAGGAGAAAAAAAATGACAAAGAGGTGGAGGAATATGGCGACTAAGATGAGAGAGAGAGAGAGAGAGAGAGAGAGAGAGAGAGAGAGAGAGAGAGAGAGAGAGAGAGAGAGAGAGAGACGATTCATTCAATATTCATCGTTGCCGAAAATTAGCCTCTTGATAATTTTTCTACTAAGTACTCTTTGCTCCCCTCGGTGAATAGACTAATTTATATATTAGAGAATCTAATTTGAAAATTGGATGGCCATAAACAGTGCATTATGCTATAAAGAATCTCTAGAAGGATCTATTATTTTCAAGTTTCTCCCCTATTTTTTTAAGCCTGCGTATTAGCTATTCTATGGAAGTGCGCGTATGAAAATTTTATAAGTTACTGTATGAATGAATACAAAGATTACCAAACAATTTTATTATTTCGTTCTCCTTTCTGTTTTTTCATCCTTCTACAACACAATGGTATGAAATTGATATCACATGGGGAAAAGAGCACGAAAGAGCAAACAATATACCGAGAAACGAAAGCTATATGAGAAATAAAAAAAGATATTTGACACTTTCAAATTTGTCTAAAGCTAGATCTACATAAATGAGAAAGAAGTGAAAGATGGCACACTTCTATCCCTACAAATACACGAAACAATAATAAAGCGAACTGTGATTATAAAAAAAACCAGTACGAAACCTCAAAAGGTTTGAAATAAAAAAGACAAAAATATCCACGATGTTTATACACAGTGATCAAAGGAGGATGCCCAGTAAGACCTGCGATAAAGAGGAACAGAATAAAAGGATCAAAATAAGAAAAACAAGAGTGAAAGAAAAAACAAAACAAAACGGATTTAAAATTATCAAACAATTGATAAATGAGTTGTAATTTAAAAAAATGAGGGAAAGAACTATGAGAGAGAGAGAGAGGAGGGAGAGAGAGAGAGAGAGAGAGAGAGAGAGAGAGAGAGAGAGAGAGAGAGAGAGAGAGAGAGAGAGAGAGAGACAGACAGACAGACAGACAGACAGACAGACAGAGAGAGAGAGAGAGAGAGAGAGAGAGAGAGAGAGAGAGAGAGAGAGAGAGAGAGAGAGAGAGAGAGAGAGAGAGAGAGAGAGAGAGAGAGAGAGAGAGAGAGAGCGTTAGTTTATGCAAGTTTTATCTAAAGGCAGGTTATAATAAAACTGCATTATAAAAAGGAGCTCAAAGTAAATGCGTCTAGCTAGAGGTTTATACTAAAATGGATTGGGTCTGAATTGCAATGTGGAATAAATTCAATGGAAAAATAAAAAAAAGGATAATCATGCGTCAGCTTGAAAATATATAACTATATTTACAAAGACATGAGACGCTACAAACATGCTGCCAGACTATGTAGAAAGATCAAGAAGAAAAAAAAAAGGGGGGGAATACAAAAGACAAAAAAACAACAAAAAATTAGTCCATGGGGCTCAAAATTAACACAAAACAAACAAACAAAACCAAAAAAAATTCCGATCATGCATGTTATGCTTTAGGGCTACATTTTCAAGCTAGTGTACTTTTTATACTTGAAAGTATTATTTTTATCAGATATACTACTATTATTGTTATTATCATCAACGTCATCTTTATGAAACTAAAAATCTTGAGTCGATTTGTTGGTTTCTTTGTTGTTGTTTTTCATCAAAATCAATATTAATAACGCCGGTTCACTGTGTTATATGATATAGCAGAAAAAAATTAAAAAGCAGCATCATAAAAAGAAGTACATTAGTACTTGTTCTTTAGTGACAGTACAAGCAGCACTAGCATAATTATAATTCTTCTTTTTCTTCATCTTCTTTATTTGTTGTTGCTGTTGTTGTTGTTGTTGTTGTTGTTGTTGTTGTTGTTGTTGTTGTTGTTGTTACTATTATTATTATTATTATTATTATTATTATTATTATTATTATTATTATTATTATTATTATTATTATCATCATATAAGTAGTAATAGTAGTAGCAGCAGCAGCAGCGCCAGCAATCTTTAAGCATTTTAATCATGATTCCGATGTTGTCCCACTGTTCTCGATTGATCATCCACTTTAATTTACATTTTTAACGAAATAAGGAATAGAATAACATAACGTCCCGTCGTGGTCACTCGGATCCAGTATTTTGGAAAAGCATTAAATGTAGCAGATTATACCCACATAGATTTTTTTTTCTATATCCCTTGACTGTATGTAAATGCTTTCGATTCCTCTTCAATTAAAGCCATGAAAGACACGTTGAAAACCTCTCTATGGCTATACAATTCTGTATTTTAATAGCCTTACCTTTAGAATTTTTTTTTATTAGATTTTACTATGAAAATTACTTTATACATTTATAATATCCAAACACATGACAAAGGAATACAAGATACTACATGCTTCATGCATCTATTTCGAAAGAAAGATCTAAATTCGTCAAAAAAACAAAACAAAACAAAAACAAAAAACAAAAACAAAAAAAAAACAGGAAAATAATTGGGGACTTTAAGGGGAAAATTATGTTACCTCTTTTGATGCCGGAAATATTGACCACTTTAACAGTTTTTTATCGGTGACACAATTTTGCCTTTCATCTTAGATTCGGCCTTGAATCTTTTTTACATTCATTATAATTGCTGAACGGTAATGTTAAGCAGTTTTCCATCCTTTTAAAATTGACGACTGGTGAAAATGCAATTTGAAGAAAGATAACTTCCAGATATTTGGGATATAATTCAATTATATTTTGAAACGTTGCTCTTAAAGGCATTCTTTAAACACAACACTAAGTAAGAACTTCCATAAAAGATATTAACGTTTGCCTTTAATTACTTAGAAGTTTCTAATTTTACCATTCCATCTTTTCCTTTTCTTTAAAACGAGTCTACGCCCGCCACTTTCTGAATCTTAACCACTTCACAAAAGAGCAAAGCTGAACCCCAAATCAATTATCCAAACTGATGCTGGTGAGTAACCCTTGGCATTGAAAATTTTTTTTTTAAATTGCTTTTTTAAAGTGGGGGTGTGGGAGGGGGAAGGTAGAAGAGGGAGTAAATCACAATTTTTTTTTTTCAGAAATATGCTGTCATAATAAATAGGCACCAGCTTTGAATATGTCTTGCTGACTTACGGCGGTTAAGTGACATAAAATAAAAACAACTTTCCTTTGAATCTGTATAAAACTACATATCAGTTTCACATTGTGTGATTATGAATCAAAACGCAATAAATCACAGTCCAGGCTTTAGACTTGCATTCCAGGAGAGCATACAACATCAAAGAGATTGAGACAGCTTGTGAAGAATTTGAGTCAAAGCCAACATTGTGTGGGAGAGGGAGAGGGGAGTTACCCATCTTTGTAAAAAAAAAAAAAATCCCACGAGGATAAAGTTTTACAACACTGAACTAAAATAACAACATGTTATGTATGAAAACTGCGGCCACACAAAGAAGAACAATTAATACCTCAAAATCAATTGCCACGATTGTCTCTTTTTCATTTTCCTGTAAAATGTTGCACATTAGGAAAATATAATAATGTGATAATGGTACATCTTATTCTATTTCCAGTTTGCAAAAAACATACATTGCAATTAGCCGTTGTTTTCTTAATCTTTTAATTTTTTTCTTCTTTCATGTTTTGTCTCTGAAAAAAATGGAATTTGCCGCTTCTGGTTTCATCCGTAAAATATTTTCAGTATCAAAGAGCACTTCTCAAAGAGTAACCATACATCTAGAAAAAAAAGCAGCTCCAAGAGTTGGTATACTGGTAAAGTTATTCCTGGTGCATAAAATTATGGATAACGAAATGTGCACTTTATTTCAAACGTGACAGATCGTCAAAGACAAACAAGTCTGAGATGCCTGTCGTTCTCTTAATAAACTTGCCAACATTATTTTTTTAAGAACAAAAAGGCATACTCAATCCGAAGTTAACTTCCCAGGAAGAAATAAAAAAAAATTACAGTCCTACAGCTAAAGGTGTAGAATGGAGGCTAAACAAAATAAAAAATAAATTACTGAAGTTTCAGGACGGCATTTCATTAAATGATTGGAATTTATCTCGTGTAGTCAATTATTTGTAATCAATACTTCTTAGATGCTAATAATACCATGATTATTATCATCGTCTGCTATTCCCCGAGAGAAATAAATTTAAAAACTGAAATATTATCCTTCGTTTAACAGCATCGAAAGAAGAGCAGCTGATAAACAATCCCACTCTGTTCGATAAAAAGAAAATTGTTTTTCTATTCTAGCACAAAGCATATTCAGTATTTATATTTGAAACACGCCCCCTAATATGCCTTGACATTAAGAATGGTAATTCTGCTCGGGAAGGTTTTTTTTTTCAGCGAGGACTTTCTACAATACCAACCAGACTCTGTGGTAATACGTAAAGAGCAAATTCGAAAAACTAAATAATCGCAAACTCTAACAAAAGGAATTATCTGTCATAATTCGAAGTCAATTTCATTTGATTTTTACCGAATTATAATTTATGCTTTCTAGCTGAGTAGTTTTATGAACGAGAAAGAGAGTTTGAGGTGTTTTGCAATTCTACCATTGCTCATTTTCCTTAGGTGCTCAACAAAAGCTTTTCACAATCTTTGAAAAGTTAAGTATTTTTCTGTTATTTCTTATAGGTAGAAAAGAAGAAATGACTGCAATGACCAACACAAAGGCTCTGTCACGAAATGAAGAAAGTTCTCATTTGGTAACAATAACAACGCATTTACTAACAGTTAAGCTTGAAGGGAATAGAAAGGGATTACACACTTAGAGTCCATAAAGCAGCTCTAATTTCTACAGCACACTGTAATGGACCACAGAATGGTATGGTTGGTTGAACACAGTTTTTCACATCCACTTGAACAAGTTCTTGAAAATCCTCACTCTAAATTACAAGAAACATTTGAAGACCAAAAACTGTTTAACTGCATTAATCAGGTATGCAAGATTTTTTTTTACACGCCAGTGCTCTTTTAAATTATTTTCTCAACATTGTATTTATCATTAAAGAACAATAATATCATAAGGGGCTTTATTTCTAATTGAATCGAAATCTCATAGATGGCAATAATTTCAACATGCAAGTTTTCTCTTATTGATTGTAACCAAGAGATATAATATGTTTGTTAAATCACTTTTAGGATCTTTTATTCTGATGGCCTAACTAGTCATTTAGTTGCTTCCGTGAATCTTTCCTTTCAACTTTCAAGTGTATTTTTTAAGCAAAATTATTCATAACATATCACGTGTTCGATATGCCTTTTGTCAAGCCAGAATTTTTTTGTAGGTCTTAAACTCTACAATGAACAAGGTTATTTTCTATGTTTTCGATATACAGCTGTTTATAAAAATGCAGAGCAAATAAAAAACCAGTTTGTAACACATGCTGAAAATAATAATTCTGTCAGTAGACACAGAGTAAAACCGACATTAAATTATATAACTTTGAGTAATTTCACAACATGGAAAATAAAAAAAAAGTCATTAATACAAGGCAAACTACTCTCATTAAGTGAGTACTGATTTCACACTTCAACTCTCTTGTGAGGTTGAAAAATAAGCTGAAAATCTCTTTTATTTTGGTACTATTTTCATATGCTGGTGCTGAGTAGTTGAAATTCAACAATTAAACCTCATTATGTTTTATTAACTAAAAACACTGTTAAACTTAAACAAAAAGTTTCTACCAAAACAATTGGCTAATATGATTCTTAAATTAGATTTTCCTATCTGGTAAACCAAAATATGTTTAAATCAAGTTATTGAATAGAGAGTGTGGTTTATTGATTTCAGAGTGTTCCATGAATATCCTAAGTTAAGGAAGGCTGCTTGCAGTGAATTTAACTACAGAGAATTATTTCTTCCAATTTCATTTGTAACACAAAAGTAGGGTCAAAGATATGCATACATACTTAAGAGCTTCATCAATGGCTGTTTGATCTGCTGCTTCTTTCTCTCTTTCTCGTCTCTCTGCTTCTTCCTCCTGCCTTCTCTTCCTTTCTTCTTCTTCTTTCTTCTGAATGCGAAGTTTTGCAGCAAGTAATCTTGCCAAGCGACCTCTGTAATAGGCCTGGAGGAGGATAGTTGAAATTATATAAATTGGTTTACTCAAGTATAGTGAATTTACAAAAATCCTAGCTTAAGTCTGCACATTATGACAAACTAATTCTTATGATGTCTCACTATGTAATATAATTATTTATCTGAATAATCAAAATTTACATCTTCAAAGTACGAAATTTGGTTAAGAAAAAATGATAACATTATTGCGAATAATTTCAGTTTTATCAGTTCTAAGACTTATAACAACAAATGACCTGTTTAATCAACTGACACTTCATACTAGCTTAGATGGACATTGATCCTATTAATAACAAGAAGGGAAAGAAAATTTATCCTAACTACCTCATATAAGATTAGATCTCACCTACCTGCAATTTTATAGCAGCTCTCCTCTTTTTAAGGAAACTTAGACGTAATCTGTGCGAGCGAAAGTTGTCCTGAAGTATCATGGCAGCATGCCTTTTCTTTTGATAATCTAGAGAAGAATTAAAATGCGCCATAACATTGTATGTTATAGACAAAGGACAGGCTTTAACAATAAGTAAAGTATAAATAAAAGGTTTATGTGTTTCAAATGCTCTTACTATGCAATACAAAAGACCTAATTGATATGGAAGAGGTAAGAGGATAGGTGGTGAAAAAGGATGAAATTGGATTTAAAGAGGAGGATTCCAGCCCAGAGGAGGAGGAGACGGAAGTTTCTCAGTCAAGATCTAACTATTTCTATCCTAAGATTGTGGAGGAGCCTGAAGGTCCTCGTCACTGGAAAGTCTACAATGACAATGAATTTAGTCGTTGCGTGAAGGGCTGAAAATAAGCATTTAAATTTTTCTGCTGCATGCATTGGTTACAGCCCTAAAAGACAGATTGCCTGGACTGGCTCAGAAAAAAAATTTTGTTTTTGAAAATTTCAGATGTGGTTATATTTCTTATGAAAGTCTTGCGTTAGATTTGAAAAGGGGGTATGTAGATATGAACATAAAATGGCAAACTTCTTCAACCACTTTGTGATAACACAATGCCTGAATGTCTATCACTCTCTCAGAGCAAGTTTAATTTTCTGAAACTCTCACCTCTCCAGCAAGAGTAGCCTCTCCATATTCTTTGTATGAGTATAGCCCTCCTTCTCAACAGGCTCTGCCTGCGTTCCTCTAGAGGCTCAAACACACTGTTTCTCATGAAAACCTGTAAGGATTAAAAACATAAGGTATAAACGTATTTTGAAATGTCTAAATAAAAAGACATGATTTCTGTCTTTTATTGTCTTAAGCCTTTCTTTACTATCTGCATCATGTTTGAGTATAAAATTAAAATAAATTATATTTTGTATTGATTAAAAACTTTACGAGACTTTTTTGAGATATCTTAGATGTGCAATAAACTTTGTGTTCTCTTTTCTTTGTTCATTAAGATTAAATAATCCTGAAAACTGACTTTGAAAGAGGTATCCCTTTTTCATCAATATGTTCTTGACAAATTAATGCAAAAGATTTTTACACCTGGACAAGTGACATCTCTGCTTCTAATTCCATTCTATAGATCAATTCTGAAGGCTAGAAGAAATGTTGACAGGTGGTAAAGATGATGATTAAACCCTTGAAAGGGTGGAGGATGAAGATAGATAGAGCAAATCAATAAACCACACTCTCTATTCAATAATTTTTATAATTTAAAGATCTCTAACATTCTCAATGCATGCAGAATCAGAATTTAAGAAAAGTTATAATTATGAAACAGACATTACTATTCATTCAAGTTCTGTGGGTGTACAATCTAATCCATTTGCTCATGCATACCTTAGTTTTGCCAACTTGCCACTCTGTCTTAGGAAGACCCAATCCATTGAGGATAGTTCTCACTGCAGCCGCCTGCTGACCTGGGTCCTCTAGTTCACCTTTTTTCAGGTGACAGTCTTGCAAAATACCATACTTGTTTAGGAAGGTCTCCATTGGAACATGTACAGGGAAACCCTAGAAGATCATAAAATAAGAGTAAAGATATGTGTATTGATGTGAAGGCATTTTGCAAGAGCATACTCTTTGTTTCCACTCCACAAAAGAAACTTTTTATCATTTAAATCAGCTTGAAAAATAAATTGAAAATTAATACTGCTTCATCTTTTCAAAACAAATGGCAAGTACATGTATTTAAGTTAAGAAGTAAGGCTTAGCATTAGTTTTAAAGCCACTCTAAATGTTTGTCTATTTCTAGGCAAGGTCTGAGCAGGGAATAAGAAAACACATAGACCACTAGATATCCCTCATTGGGTTGCATCTGCCTCTAAGACAAGTGTTTTGAGAAGGTTAGATCTGTCTACACCAGCAGGCCTACTATCTGTTACGACACATTAATTTTAGAGGAAGTGAGATGGGGATAAGTAAAGTTTTTTTTTCTGAGCTGTGTTAGCCTCCTTTAAAACACAGAAGAACAAAAGAAAACTAATATGGTTTATAACAATTCTAGATTGATCACAATTTGAAAAGAACAAAATAAAAACTTAAAAATCTAGCAGAGTGGTTATGTTCAATAATACAAATTAAAATGATTTGAAGCTGCCATGACAAAAAATGGGATTCACTTTTGCATCAATATGCTGCTTGATATGAACATTTATTGACATTAAACATAAGTCACATTTGATATATTTATTCTAGAATGCTATGGACTTTCCTTTCCTTAGTAGTGCATTTAAAAAGTATGTTTTTTCCATTGCTTTGCTTTTACTTCATAAAATATGACATTTTCAATTTTAATGGTAAAGGAGCGTAATTAATGGTCTGGCAACTTTACAATTATAAGCACAAAAAAAATAAAAATCACTAACACATAATTACCTAGAATAATGCATTTTTTTAGGCAGTTATAGGGGTAAAAAAAATTAATACCCCACCCCACCCCACACACACTCCCACCTCCAAAACCCAGATGTTTTTAAGTTCCAATTCTGTACAGAGGTAATTTAAAAAAAAAATAAAACAAAGAAAAAGATATGTTCTCCTTTTAAACAAGTGTTTTCCATTATACTCACCTCTCTTTTGATGCGTATAATGTCCAACATGCCGGAGTAACGGAGCTGCAACAGTACCTCCTGCTCCTGGTAGTCGTTTGGACGCTTTCCGGAGTTGGGCTTCAGACACCTTGCATACCTGAAGGCAAACAAATTTTACAAGTTAATTGTAGATGAATGTGAACATAAATTAATTTTATAGCCTAGATTTAAAAGTTTTGAAGTTCTTTTTAGCTCAAAAGATTTGCTTACTTAAAGATGTCCCTATCTTGAATTCAGTTGAAAAAAAGTAGGAATGCTTTTCATATCATAGAAGTCTTTTAAGAGGTTTAATGAGTAGTAAAAGAACCCTGGAGTGCTATATTAAACCCTTTCTGATGTATGGGTGCCAGGCCCGCGCAATTTCAGAACAATTATGAGAGAAACTGGAGGCAACAGATACGTGATTATTATGGAGAATGCTACAAATCTCAACTGTGTTAGCAGAAGCTGAATCAACATCACTCATAAACAGAATATATAAACGCCAGGCAATTTTTTTTGGGCCATGTGATCAGAAAGGGGAAATTAGAACACCTTGTATAACTGGAGTGATCTAAGGAAAACACAACAGGGGAAAACAGCGTGACAAGATGTTGGATGAACTAGCAAAATGGCTATAAGTAGGACAAGTGACAGATGCACTAACATCAAAGAGGGATAGAGATGCACAGAAAGTCATGTTTGCCGACGTTAAAGAGCAGGGCACTTGATTGGCTGATTGAATGAGTACTTAAATCACAGTTTTGTCTTTCCTATTCAATATTTATTTGTAATTTTTATTCATTGATTCTTTTTTTTTTTTTTTTTTTTTGTGACCCATGCATCAATAAGAGATCAAAGAAGTCATTTACTTATTTAAAGTAAAACCAACAACTCATGACTTATACTCAATAAATACAAGAGTTGTTTCGTTCAATGGGTATGGAAAAGGTTTTTCAGATTTCTGATCTAAAATATGTGGGTGTGGATGCTCTGAACAATAATTTTGCATGTACTCATTTAGCAAGGCCTACTACACTCACCAAGGATTAGTCAGGTCGAGGACATCTACCAAAGCACTGAGCTGATGTTTGAAGGTATCTCCAACTGTGGGTTTACTGCGAGCAGTGCGTGAGATGGTCTGTCTGCCTTGGAGAAATTCTAGTCTCACACCCAACAAGTCCTGAAGAATCGCAAAGAGCCGTGATGGGGGTTAAAAGTGGATATTTAGTTTGATTGCTTCATTCCCTTAGTAAAGTCATAAAAGAGCTTCGAGACTGTATAAATTATATTTTACAGGTGCAACGATTATCAATTGTTTGACAATCCTATGTGTTGCTTTTGTGAATAACTTCACTTTAACACTTTATCAAGATGATTGAAGGATTTCAATGCATTGAACTTAAAGGATCATGCTTGAGATCCACTAAGTTACATAATATACTATAAACATGTTAAACTCAGCTATAATTATGAATTGTATACGGTGGTAATAAGTTAAATACATTGTGAACTTCATGCGAACAAAGTTGTTGATATCTAGAACAATGTCCTTACTTCATCTAACAATGGTAAAACGGACAGGTCATACACTGAAATGAACGTTTTTCAAAGAATTAAAATTTTCGAAAATAAAAAATATCAGATTTTGTTTACCAAAGCTGATGTTCACAATTATTTCATATAAGTTCAGCAACTTTCTATTGCTATTATTATTATTATTATTATTATTATTATTATTATTATTATTATTATTATTATTATTATTGTTGTTGTTGTTGTTGTTGTTGTTGTTGTTGTTGTTGTTGTTGTTGTTGTTGTTGTTGTTGTTGTTGTTGTTGTTGTTGTTGTTGTTATTGTTGTTGTTGTTGTTGTTATTATTATTATTTATATTTTTATTAAAGTGGAAACATATACCTGAAACCTAGTGAGATCTTCCACAAAGATATTTTTGGCTGTATGCATCAGATCAAAGAGCTGATCTTGCTGTGTGTCCTTGTTCTTGTCCAGAAAGCCATCAACAGTGTACACCACCACCCCGGCGTAATGCTGCACACCAAACTCTTTCTCCCAATTGCGACGGTCACCTTTGACATAGCATGGATGTTCCTCCAGCTCTCGGTGTTGTTTTATTAGGTAGGACTTGTCAGTGCCCTACAGCATAAGGTTTGAGATAGATGTTGAAATCAGATGTGTTGAAATTTCAAAGTGGAAAATAGGGAGAGTTGCTGCATTCTTTTTCGTTTGAGGTCGTGGATATTGTGTTAACAATAAACGACCTAGACAAAAAAGATAATGCAAATTTAAGCTCAACAATAAACTTAATCTTTAATTGTTTTGCCTCATATTTTTATGACAGAAATCCACAGCAAAGATGTCTCAGATTATGCATGATAGGAGGATAAGATAATGAGAGCAAAGAAAGTACCCGTGGGAGAGGAGAGGGAGAAGGGAC
Organism: Elysia crispata; assembly: GCA_033675545.1. Lineage (NCBI taxonomy): Eukaryota > Metazoa > Mollusca > Gastropoda > Plakobranchidae > Elysia > Elysia crispata. The sequence goes on from JAWDGP010000265.1 coordinate 56,922, forward strand.
GGAGCGAAGCGAGAGAGAGAGAGAGAGAGAGAGAGAGAGAGAGAGAGAGAGAGAGAGAGAGAGAGAGAGAGAGAGAGAGAGAGAGAGAGAGACGGATGGAGTGCAAGAGAGTTGGATGGATGCACAGAGATCGATAGATAGAGAGAAAAAGAATGGAAATCAAACGACAAACAAGTGATTTGGGAGATCTAAGAAAAATGTGTAAATCTCATAAATTTATTTAAATGAACAAAGATGACTTGTGTCCTTACCTGTGGAAACCTGCATTCCTCGTCTAGCATCTTGAGTATACACTTAGGGGCCTTTTCTATCAGCTCAACACATGGTGTGTTGTCAGTGAAGCTGATATGAGCAAACTCAATACCTTCCTCTCGGTACTGATTAGGTGTTGGTAGTTAAAGATGGAGTGAAGTCGCACAGAAGATATAATAAAGAAGGAAAAGAAAAAAAAAACAATATACCAAAAAAAAATTTCTAATTAATTTCGATGCTTCGAATTGCATCCCTACTCGTACGTAATAGTGATAATAATAATAATGACAGCAGCAACGACAAATACACAATAGATGATGATGATGATGATGATGATGATGATGATGATGATGATGATGATGATGATGATGATGATGATGATGATGATAATAATAATAATAATAATAATAATAATAATAATAATAATAATAATAATAATAATAATAATAATAATAATAATAATAATAATAATAATAAAACTGATATTAATAAAGATGGAGCTTTCGAATATTTATTCAATTTCAGTTTTCTGAAAAGAATCCCCTTACGCGTAACAGTGGCTGGGTTTATCGGGAGGGAGGGAAGGGGGAGGGGTGGGGTAGTGGGAGCCAATCGGTGAAACACCACATACCAGGTTAAGGAAAAGGCCATTATAAGCGACAAAAGAAAAAAAATTAAAAGAAAAATGCTCGGATAAAAAAAATGGATGCTGTGATTCATAAAAGCATGTTTGTAAACTGGGATAGAGCCAGGCCAGAAGAGACCAAAGTAAGGCTAAGGGATATCATTTGATAAATATTTTCTCTTTCTGGTTTATGTCCCTTCTACACAAATATCCCTTGCTTCAATTCACCCTCTCTCATCTATTTCTCTTTTTCTCTCATTCTCTCTCTTATATTATTTTCTCTATCCCCCTCCCTGTCATCTAATTCCATTCTCTCTCCCTCCTCCTAACCCTTTATTTTCCATCGTTTCCACCTTAACTACCTAAATCCTCCTTTTGCTCAGCTTTGGAATCTATGTACAAATACAAAAAGTCATGTATTCCCTTTCCTAATATGACTATGATAGATTTATACTAGATTTCGCTATACCATCTTACGGTATCATCACTTCCTGAGGAACATACAACTTATATTCCTCAAAAGATAGAAAAATTACAAAACGCGCGTATGAAGATAAAAGAAAATTCGAAATATAAATTCATATGCATTCATACCTACAAATAAAACAGGAATTAACATTACGATATCTGTCTCTCTCGCTTACACCCCCCCCCCTCTCTCTCTCTCTCTCTCTCTCTCTCTCTCTCTCTCTCTCTCTCTCTCTCTTTCTTACATGAGAGAGAAACCATCTGTCAACACTATGCAAGCTGCATTATACAGCAGTATGCGTGTCTGCAGTCTGCAGGCGGTGGAAGCAAGAAAATGTCTGCTATGCGGCAATTAGCCCACAGCGCCATCCAGAGCTTATCTTGAAATTGTGTTTATGTTCACGTTGAAGAGTGTTTACTTCACCTGTGATTTCATAAACAATCCTTTGATGATGGAACCCATCAGACTAAACGTCCACTGACGACTAGATCTAAGAGTTTGTATCCCAGTTACTCTCTCTCTCTCTCTCTCTCTCTCTCTCTCTCTCTCTCTCTCTCTCTGTCTATCTATCTATTTATCTCTCTCTCTCTCTATCTTAACATCTCTTACTCTCTCTCTCTCTTCTATCTATCTATCTATTTATCTATCTATATCTGTCCTATCTGTTTTCCTGTCTGTCTCTGCATATCTCTATTTTACTATACTTAATATCATTAATATCATCATCATCATCATCATAATCATGAATCACGTCACTTGTCATTTATATCGTTGCGGTTGCGCTCTAAATCTTAATTCTATCGTTGTTTCTCTTGGGGTGTTTCATCGAAAAGATTATAATGAAATAATTTCAAAAACACTCCACAGGGTTTTCTTTCAAATCGATCTCAAAGTTCTGCTAATGTCAACATCTTTTCTTCTTCACTCAGCAGAATTATAAACGCTACAATTCATAACAAAATGAACTTGCGTCATTCGTTTCAGGACATTGATGAATTGCAATTATCACAGCTTCAAAGAAACTGGCGATTCGATTTTTTCTTTAGAATGTTTTCTCATCATTTAGCGCTACTATTTCTGTAAACTCTTTCCTACCTTATGAAACTTTCCTATTTTTGAAATAATTATTCAAGGAAAATTATAGGACACAAATCTATTTCTAATATTCTCATTGATTAAAAAAAATAGATAATGAATACTTATTGATAGTTTTAAGCATTCGTGATTTCATTTCTCTTTCTGTCTGTCTGTCTGCCTCTCTCTTCTTCTTCTTCTTCTTCTTCTTCTTCTTCTTCTTCTTCTTCTTCTTCTTCTTCTTCTTCTTCTTCTTCTTCTTCTTCTTCTTCTTCCCTTTTCTATTCGTTCCAACCTTATCGGTATTGATTATCATCATCTTTATTATCCATCATTATCATTATTATTACGGGGTGAATAAAATGACCGTGTAAACAGAATAAAACAATGTTGTTGCTGTTGTTGTTGTTGTTGCTGTTGTTGTTATTGTTGCTGTTGTTGTTGTTGTTGTTGTTGTTGTTGTTGTTGTTGTTGTTATTATTATTATATATAGTCGTTCCCATTCTCATTATTATATATAGTCGTTCCCATTCTCATTATTATTGTATATTCTTCTTCTTCTTCTTCTTCTTCTTCTTCTTCTTCTTCTCCTTCTCCTCCTCCTCCTCCTCCTCCTCCTCCTCCTCCTCTTCTTCTTCTTCTTCTTCTTCTTCTTCTTCTTCTTCTTCTTCTTCTTCTTCTTCTTCTTCTTCTTCTTCTTCTTCTTCTTCTTCTTCTTCTCCACCCATACTTTCCTCCTCTATCTCTCAGAGATTTTACAACCACCGTTTGCCTAACTTTATCACAAGTGATTTTCTCTGAATCTTTCTCTGTTCAAGTAAACAAGAGAAGACTATGAAAGTTCCTTGATTCACTTATTACAAAAAATACAGCTAACAGTAACTGATCAAGGCATACCAGTAAGATTAGAAGAAATGCATTTGTGGCCTTTGTGCAAGTATGTATGTCTTTCTGAGTATAAAATTTGCAGCAAAATTTCCATCTCAATCTAATGATCCTGGCTAGCCAAGAGAGTAAAAAGCCTAAAATATAATAATGATAGTTGCATTTATGTTGATCTCGCGCACTCCACCCTACTGTATGTTTCTGAATCTGCCTGGTTGGATTTTTAACGCCACAGCTATTTTGTGTAACAGGGGAAAGCATAGGTAGTTGCTTATTTCAGCCCCAAAAGAATTGTACGCAATGTCATTGTAAGTAACCGAGACTACTTAGGCTGGCGTTAGGCTTCAGAGAAGGGTTTGTTCTGTGGGACCCGATCAAACCGCCATACACCCCTTGCTAGAGCTTCCATGTTGTCGATCCAACGCTCTAAAGACTAAGCTATCTGGGAGTCTACCGTCCTACCTCGAAAAAGAATCACAATGGCTCATCAAACTTTAAAAAAAAATAAATAAGGAAGTCTTACTGGATAAATATTAATAAGTCTTGTGAATGGAATACTTTGCGCGTCCTTATAATAATAATAATAACAACAACAACAACAACAACAACAACAACAACAACAACAACAACAACAACAACAATAATAATAATAATAATAATAATAATAATTATATACTTTTTCATAAAGCGAAATGCAACGGCCTAATGAAAGGTAAAAAATTGCATTTCTATTTCTAGTGACGATAACGATGATAATGATGAAGGGAGAGAATTAGAAAAAGGGAGAGAGACAGAGTGGGGAAGAGCTGAGACTAGGAAGGATGTAGGTTGGTAGGTAGAGAGAGAGGGGGAGAGAGAGTAGGCGAAAGGTGAAGACGAAGGGTACTAGAAAAAAGCCAAGACAAGGAGAGGGGGAGAGAGAAAGAGAGAAAGAGGGAGGGAGAGGCAGAGAGAGAGAGAAAGAAAAGGAGAAAGTGAGAGAAGGTGAGAGAGAAAGAGAGAGAGAGAGAGAGAGAGAGAGAGAGAGAGAGAGAGAGAGAGAGAGAGAGAGAGAGAGAGGACAGGGCAGTTGGAAGAAAGAGAACTGGGAGAATATGTGTTAGGATGTAAAGTGAGCGTGAGAAAGCCAGCCTTGTTGAGGGAATCAAAGCAACGGAAGGAGTGGATCAATTAAAAATGAAACTGCAAATTAATTAGCCTCTGTCAAGAGCCTCGTTAGCAGAAACAGCAGGCTTGTTTTCCTTTAAAGGTCAGCACAGGATACACATAACGCATGAGGGAAAATGATAGCGAGGATAATGTCGTCGGCTTGATATACCTTATTGTGTTAGAGAAACGCACTTCTCTCCCCCCCTCCCCCCAAAAAAAAACAAAAAAAAACAAAAAACACAAAACAAAAAAAAAAAACGCCTTTGCAATAACGTGCCTTATTTCACAGCATCTATTTTCCCTCTCATAAAATTACTTCGAAATACAAACCATTAATTACCACACCTTCATTATAATTACCCACTCAGTACCAATCCCTGGAACTGGAACTTCTAAAAGCTAAGAATCCTTTCTACGCAACTGCAATCGCAAGATACGGTAGATACTTCTGATAACATTGCAAGTAAGTGCAGGCGCAAGTGAATGCTAAGTCACTGCATTGCAACCGCAAGCAAGTAGTTTACAAGAAGGATGACTCATAGCAAAACCATTTCTAAAAATACAAAATATACGCTGAGCGGGTTTCCATACAAAATAATGCCCGCGGGTTCATGTGCCGGTTGTAAACAAATTACACCCTGCGCGCGGTCTAGCGAAGACGTAGACACTCCCGCCGCCGCTTTTGGACAAGCCGGTATGGTACAGACTTGGGCGATAGAAAGAAACAAGGCAGAAAAAAAAAGAAAAAAAAAAAGAAAGGGCAATATCAATACACTGCCAGCTGAATTGTGATAATCGCACCCACACAAGACCGGCGCTGAGGTACAGTTGAACTTGAGAGCCAAAAGAATGATCAGAATGTGAACTATGTCAAGACAATCAAATCTGCAGAACTAGATTTACTCCCAATTCTATTGGCATGTGTAATCTAATTCTTGGCTTTTTCTACGCACACGGATGCGTATTTGTATTGAAAACAAATAGATGGAGACTTGTTTAAAACGTTTATCTCTGTCTGCTATGGGAGAGAGAGAGAGAGAGAGAGAGAGAGAGAGAGAGAGAGAGAGAGAGAGAGAGAGAGAGAGAGAGAGAGAGAGAGAGAGAGAGAGAGAGAGTTAAATTTGATTTTTCCTCTTCTATGGCTTTCCTTTTTATTTTGTCTGCGGTTCCCTAGTAAGTATTGCTAAGTTAAGTCATTTAATAAGCAGTCCATTTTACATATCTTAAGCTGCAACTCACATTAATCAACATTTTTTCAATGCAATCAATGATCTAGTTTAATTGTAACATACGGTTGTTGATTTGAATAAAGGAGTTTTTTTTTTTTTTTTTTTTACAATTCTTGGCAAGGCTTTATCGTTACACTGTCCCTTATCTTTAAAGCGCTTTGGCTATTTATAAACCGTCAGCAGGATAGCTGAAAGTTTCAAAACGTATTCATTTCTTGTCTACTTTTTTCCCTCAATTGATAACCCGAACAGATATATTTTAGGCAACAATTTTCGTTTCTAAAGCCTTGGTTCAGAAAGAGTCATGATACAAAGCACCAGTATAACTTGGCTGGCCAAGAAAGCCGTAAATTCATTGTGCTGAAAACGTATTGAATAGTATTCAACTCACGATTTGGGCCCATCTGTCCAGGTGCAAGAACTAATTCCATTCATTTTCTCTGCCCTACCCCCCCCCCCCCTCCCACCCTCTTCTCCGTTTTCCACACATACACGTATAGTCTCTCTCTCTCTCTCTCTCTCTCTCTCTCTCTCTCTCTCTCTCTCTCTCTCTCTCTCTCTCTCTCTCTCTCTCTCTCTCTTTCTTCTTCTTTTTTTCCTCTTCTTCTCCAACCCTCCCCTTCTTTTTCCACTTACTCACAATACAATGTGACCTATAAAGGAAATATTAATTTTGATAATTATCTATTTCAAAAAATAAATGAATAGATGTATAAATAAAAAAAGAAAAAGAAAAAGAAAAAATAAGAAAGACTAGTAAGGAGTACAATGTATATAAAAATAATGGTATAACAAAACTTACCGCCTCCTGCTCCAAAGCAAACACATAGTGGTTGAAGAACCGGTGCAATTTTTCATTGGTGAAATTGATGCACAGCTGTTCGTAACTGTTCGTCTGAGGATAGTGATAGAATAAATGTTATTGGTATATCTCTAGAAGAGAAATAAAAACATTACTCTTGGAATAAGGTAATTGAATAAAAGTCCAGAGACTGTACAGAGGGCTCTGAAGTAATTCCTATTTAAAAAAAAAAGACATTCATTGGCTCAAAAAAAAAAGGATATCTAATTTTTTTAAAACTAAGGAGCAACTGTTACAAAGTTTTGGTGAATAACATTTTAAAGTAATAATGTTTTCCAGTTAGCTCCTAAGACGAAATGAGGTACGTAAACGTTGGAAGTTATTGAATGAAAGTTTCTTTTTAGCAAGCATTAAAACGTAATTTTAGCATGGGAATTTTAGGCCATAAGTAATAGTGAGGTAAGAAGAAAAAAAGAAAAGAAAAAGACAAAAAAAAAAAAAAAAGATAAACTCATGTCCCCCTTTACCCAATACGTCTTATCGAAAAATTGGCATATCTGTTCAAAATTTTTACGCTCCAAGCGTTTGAAAAAAAAAAAAAAAAATAAAAGACCACAAAAGCATAAGGTAGGACAGTTTAGAAAAAAAAAATATGCCAGAACTCTAACTGGGTGGATAAAGAAATCAAAATGGATATTTTTTTTCACCAACAATATTCGATTTATTTTTACACGTGATATATGAAACTTAACAGAGAAGCTGGGGAAAAAAGGTAAAAATTCTCAGGCTTATCTCGTTCTGTGCGTTCTAGAGGAAAGAAAAGGGGGAAAAATCCCGAGTCTAAATTAAGCCCACCATAAGAGTGTTAGCATGACTTGTTGGCTGCGGTTATCGAGAGAAAGCTTTGGCTGCAGTCTCAAGGTTTCAAAACTTTATTTTTGAAAAATGTTGGCACATTAAATTTTTGTCTCTTTTCAAGGTGATCAGGTTTATAGACAGTTTGGTGAAGGTAACCTATAAAATAATATTTACGTTTTAATTTGAATTTCAAGCAGGATAATCTTGAACTAAAAAAACAAAAGCAGGAAAATAATCTATAAATACAGCGCAAAATTTAAAAAAGAGCCCTACAGTTGAGTAGAGAAAAATAAAATTGAAAATATAAAAACACACACACAAAAAACAGAGATTAAATGTGATTTATTTCGAATTTTCCAAGGTTCTAAAAATCTCAAGGACAAAAACAAAACGCGGAGAGAGTTTCTCGTCGAGAAATAAGTGTGTGAATATGTGTGCGTATGTGTAATAACAGGTTCAACACTACAAACTATGTGTCACATGCTACAATTTTAAACAGTCCAGCTGACGACAAGCCCTTCAGTCACAAAAAACTTTCTCCCTTCTTGCTCCGCTTACGTCAAAGTTTTATTACGCTTTGAGCGAATTGGCCTGTGATAAGATCGCATCGGCCCAAGCCTATCACTTGAGCAAGGAAGAAAAGGAAAAGCCACTCAGACTGAGCCCCCACCGCACACAGCACAGCACAACGCTTCAAGCAAGCCCTTCAAAACTTCGGCAGTGTTGATATCCGCCTTTCGCTCTACATTCTTTCAATCCCAAGATAGGACTGCGAATTTTCTGATTTATGTTTTTCAAAACCCTGACACATACGAAATAACAATCTCAGAATTTGATGAGGCCGACTGATAGGCAGAAGTAAATTAAAGATGGGAAAGAAACAGGATCTACCACCCAAATTATAATATCTATCTAAGCATACATCTGCAACTATAGAAAGTGACATGTCGAAAATAATTGACATATAGCATGTAACATTCATTAAATAAGCTTCCAAAATGTATTATTGGCGCCATAAAGCCAAGGTAACTTGATAGATCTTACACAAACTCTCTAATTTCATCATTTAGTTGGCTTTAATCGATTCTTACTGTCGCAAGAATTCCTACATCAATGCAGATTAATCAAGCTATAGAGTATGGTCAATTCAAAGAAACAGATGCTCGTGAGATTCACAATAATAACGAATGCTTATTTCTTTTCATAGCCCTGGGTTAGACAAGCTATTGAACTGTGCTATTACTCTGGGTTTGACATTTTGAATGATTTATGGTGGTCATTCGCCCAAAGGACGGAGGACCAGGAATCTTTACTTTGTTTTTGCATAAGTAATCTTTGATTGATTTTTTTTTAATCATAAGAAGTATACGCACGGCTTTCCAATCTTCAACAATACTATGGTAGATTAACGCCAAATTAAAAAAAAAATAAAGATGGAAAAATGTAGAAAAAGGCGTTGTGTAATGTTGTCATCCTCCAAATTGAATGATTTATAATAATAATGATGAAAGTACGCTTTTAAAGTAAAACGCTAGACTGCGCATGAAGTTTTCGAAAACGAAGAAAAATAGGAGGAAAATTTTGAACAACAGTCCGATATTATCGGTGATTGTGTTTTGGCGAATTTTCAAATTCATCTGGCTTTGTTGAGCATTGAGCGTAACATCAGTGATATGTCATTTGGAAAAAACAATACCGTTGGAAATATTCTGAGAAAGGAAACAAATAATAATGTAACGTTTTCACAACTCGATTAAGCAGTCTTCTCACTTCTCAGTGGCATTAGAGCGTATTCAGATGATCTAGTCCTTGCCGGTGAAGTGGAAACTAAGAGAGAAATAGGATTAGTAGGAAATCCATGAAGGAATGTTTGGAAAAGTTTTAGAAGTTAGGACGAGTGGATTTGAGTATTTCACAAGGCTTTACAATAATGGCGTTTACGTTAGAGGCTTTGGGAAAGCGGATAACTGCAATGATTACATAAAACAGAAACATTTTTAACTTTCCCAAAAACTATCGTCTTACGCTCCATATCAATTTACGCAACATATAATAAACAACTTAAGGTTTTTCCTTAATTATTCTCCATACTCTTATATATCTGAAACCACTTATCAAATCGTTAATTTTCATAGCTCGCTCATTCTTGATGATGGGAAAGAATTTGGTGGGTATATTCCACGAAAAGAAATAATTTTATGAGAGGGGTGGGCAGAAAGAAAGAAAGAATTACCCACGGGATTAATGAAATCTTTATTTTGTTGAAATCATGAAAAACCGGATATTGGACTGAATGGAAACAAAAATTTGTGGGAAAAGGCAAAAGGGAGCCTTCCTAAGAAATGCGCTCAATCATGCAGGACCAATAGAAGGGACTTTTAATAAAAATGGAAGAAACTACGATTGGGAGAGGGAACGAGAGACAGACCGAAAGACACGGGCACAGATAGATAGACAGATAGATAGATAGATAGATAGATAGATAGACAGATAGATAGATAGACAGACATATCGATAGATACATGTAAATAGATAGATAGAGAGATAGATAGATAGACATATCGATAGATACATGTAGATAGATAGATAGATAGATAGATAGATAGATAGATAGATAGATAGATAGATAGATAGATAGATAGATAGATAGATAGATAGACAGACAGACAGATAGATAGAGAGGGAGGGAGAGAGGAGGGAGAGCGCCTAAGAGACAGAGAAAGGAGTAATGATGTTGGTACAGAACTGTAGTGCCCAATCAGAAAAGTATTGAAAATAATAATAATAATAATAATAATAATAATAATAATAATAATAATAATAATAATAATAATAATAATAATAATAATAATAATAATAATAATAATAAAGTGGAAAAGGAGTGCCCGCCTCGCTAGTATTTCCTGCTGTCGTATTTCCACTCTTGACACAAAAGTTTAATAAAGATAGTTACCTACGCAGTATAATTCCTCCTCTTGTTCACTTAATCCTGCACCTAATTGGCAGCCCAAAAGGCCCAACATCCAACATTCCGTTTCCTCTTTATCCATAAGCGATAAATAAAAATAATTGATGCATGCAAAATAAAAAATTAATGTGTTCAACCCTTAACCATACAGCAGCGCTGCTTCCAAAGAAGCGAGAGACAACGGCGTCCCGATGCGAGTGATCATAAATCATTTTTTACTTTGTTGGAGCTGAGTCATGGAAATAGTGCTGTTCACAGTGTTGTTTTACGATTTAAAAAAGGAGACACTGTGTGACTCTTGGATTTTTTCATAAAGTCCTAGATTATTCCTGAGTGTGAGGTAAATTATACGAAATTTGTGCATTCAATTATAATTATGATCCCAGGGGCTGGAGGCCGGAAAAGCAAGATGACTGACGAATGAAAAGATAACATGGAACAAAAGAACCTAGTAAAGTTCCTGAACCGACGCGTAAAACTGATATCGATGGAAAATATAAGAAAACTTCAATATTCGCACGTGACTACTCTCTCTCTCTCTCTCTCTCTCTCTCTCTCTCTCTCTCTCTCTCTCTCTCTCTCTCAGCTACAAGTTAAGCCCTCCGTCTGGTGGTAAGGTAATGCAATTTAACTCGCAAGTCAAGAGGTCAGGCACCAGGTCTGTATTGGAACTACGATAACAATCTGTTCCAGGGCCATTCCAGCTAGAAGCGAGTCAGCGCCAAGATATTACAACAGTATCAGCACACCAAAAAATCTACGTAGAATGTCCTACCAACGGAGTACACGAAGATCACTTTACTTCTATTCTTTGTTCTACTACACTGTACTGACTAGTGAAATTCGTTGTTCTACATCACTGTACGGACTTGTGAAACCCAAAATCCGCCCGAAGCGTGAAGTAGAAGTTAGTACCATAAAAATAAGATAAGTGAAAGCAAGACGTGAGCTTGGGAAGCAAAAACCATTACTAATACCAATTTCTCTGGCGTTTCGTTTTTGGGGTAATTGTAAAGACATAATTATAAAGCGAACCGCAGAAAGGAAAGAAAAAAGAAACATTGAGAATATAACGACTACAAAATGCCCGTTAAAAGGATGACCTGCAGAGATAAAAAGAAATGACTATACCGTACAAACCCTTTCTTGGTGAAAAAAAAAAAAAAAAACAGAAGAGGGCGTGGGGGAAGAAGGGGTGAAGGAGAAGAGACACAGAGAGAGAGAGAGAGAGAGAGAGAGAGAGAGAGAGAGAGAGAGAGAGAGAGAGAGAGAGAGAGAGAGAGAGAGAGAGAGAGAGAGAGTGTTGGGGAGAAAGAAAGGTTGCTTTTTTATTGTACAGAATTCGACTAAAACTAATATATAAAAGTTTTTTGTTGTTTTTTTTAACCGATCAACATAGATTCATGCATAAATATTAAAAAAAAAAAAAAATACAAATAACTTTTGACTTCCATACTCAAAACCTCATCCGAACATGCGAAACTAAGCAGTGGTGTCATACGTTATGTTCTTCGCATTTTTTTTTTTTTGGTAACCAGTCGAAACTAGCTGCCAATTTTTACGTAACTTGGTTTGCATAGCAATCACACAAAGAACAATTAAAATAATCGTTTTGCTCAATATAATTCAACATACACACATGACATTAACAAAGCAAACGTAACATGGAGGCTTGCTCTGTCCATGTCATTGTTATACTTAATACTGTACCAAAACAAAAAAAAGCAAGGCTTTGATTCGCTGCGTTTTTCAGTACGCAGCTTATAATAATCAGTTCTTTTCATCTAACAAAATAACAATTGAGCCGATCAACTGTGTTCGCAAAAATATGAAAGCTCATTTTCATTAGTTATAAAACTTTGCACTTTATTTCCTCTCTCGCACAGAGACCAGAATCTGACAAAAAAATTGTTTGAAGCTCAAAATGAATGACTAAATCGCTGTCATAATCTGATACTTGTAGGAAATTAATTTTAATTATTTCATTGATGGTGATAAAAGAGTTTAAGCATGTGGTACGGTCTAGGTTAAAAAAAATCACAGTTCTGAATCAAAACTTAGAATAGTGTTTTCGACATATTTTCTTTGCTTATTTTATTTTCTTCTGACATAGAATTATAATTAAGGAAAAATATAAACTGTCGGTATTATAATTGTGTGGTAAAATCGTGAACTCTAACGGTTTTAGAGTTCTCTCTCTCTCTCTCTCTCTCTCTCTCTCTCTCTCTCTCTCTCTCTCTCTCTCTCTCTCTCTCTCTCTCTCTCTCTCTCTCTCTCTCTCTCGTTTCTTTTCTTTCTGTCTTGTAACTTACCATGCATCATTCCCAAGTGTTTTCTCTGTTCTCCTCTCTGATTTGGAATTCTTCTTCTGTAAGTCTTTTTGAGGTTATTGAATGGTATACCGACCCTCTTTACAAGCATAAAATACTCATTCACCATTCAGACAAAATCGATATAAACTAGTGGATGTGTGGAAATGGTTGACCGTAGGGATAGATTGGGAAAGAAGAAGAAGGAAAAAAAGAAAGAAACAGAGAAAGGTAAGGAGAGAAAGTTAGAAGATAATAGGGAATGTCAAAGAGAGAGAGAGAGAGAGAGAGCTAGATATAAAGAGAGAATGAAACAGTGCAGAAGCAGCAATTGTAGTGGTAATAGTAGTAGTAGTAGTAGTAGTAGTAGTAGTAGTAGTAGTAGTAGTAGTAGTAGTAGTAGTAGTAGTAGCAGTAGTGGTAGTAGTAGTAGTAGTAGTAGTAGTAGTAGTAGTAGTAGTAGTAGTAGTAGTAGTAGTAGTAGTAGTAGTAGTAGTAGTAGTAGTAGTAGTAGTAGTAGTAGTAGTAGTAGTAGTAGTAGTAGCAGCAGCAGCAGCAGCAGTAGTAGTAGAAGTAGTAGTAGCAGCAGCAGCAGTAAAAGTAGTTCTAGATTGTTTAACGTCTTCTAGGTTGCTTTTAGAATTTAGAAATTACAAGGATAGAAAGTAAAAGATTCAGAGAGAGAGAGAGAGAGAGAGAGAGAGAGAGAGAGAGAGAGAGAGAGAGAGAGAGAGAGAGAGAGAGAGAGAGAGAGAGAGAGAGAGAGAGAGATTTGGGTGTGGGGGGGAACGGTTCTTTATCAACGTTTACGTTCTCTATGATTTTAATGGAGTCATACAAACATTGTGGCTTGCCGTGAAGTCAAGAAAAGAATTTATGAGATGAGGTTCGATCCCATCAACAATGGGTGGAGATTAAAACCAATTTTTAATGTCAGTCCAACGCTCTAGAGACTGAGCAATTTGACACCCCACTTCTAAGGTTTAAAATAAAAAATCAAAAAGACATTAATATAGAATAAACTGAAGACCTGGCAACACTACATGTACGTAATCAGTTGTTTCCTGCTTTCGGCTTAAAGCAATGTATTAGCCAAATCTTCTTTAAAGCTTCAGCAATGTAAGAAAACGCAAGATTTTAGCTTTAGATCTTTTTGTACTTAATTTGCTTTTCTTGTGTTATCTTCAATAGACAAGACAAAGTTTTTGATCTTTTAAATCTGTTTTTTTTTTTTATATATATATATATATATTTTTTCGTTTTGTTTTTTAATTCCAAAAATAGATGCTAATCATATAAAAGTCATAATATTTTTGTGGTTTTCTTTAAAGCACTTTTGTAAGTCTTTCATTGCTTTCTGAATGCACTTGCATTCGACATTTGCTAATGAGCCACAAAAGTTTTGGGATAAGAAAAAATAAAGAAGAGGCAGTTGTTATGCAAACAAAAATCATTTTGATAATAGACTTGGACTAATTTGGCCCATCGCTTTGTTTTCGTTGCTACTGTCCGTTTCTGTTTCTTTCTGCTATAATCCCCTTGGTAATGATCCTCCTCACTCCTCTGTATTGGTCTATCTACATGTGGATTTATTTATCTATATAAATCTACCCATCTATCTGTCTATCAATTTTCTTTCTTGCTCACCTATCAGTTCCTACTTTCTCTCAATCTTTCACAGACTGATACAAGTACAATTATACTATCCTTTTTCTCTCCATCTAGTAACTAAAAGTCTATTAAGTTATTTTTTTTTCTATCTAAACATCTATCTTTTACTGATTTTATCTATCTATCTATCTATCTATCTTTCATTGTATTTCTTGAGTTATCGTAACTCCATCTATTATTATCTGTCTCTACCATCTTTCGGCCTGAGAGAAAGGGGTCATGAAAGAAGAGAAGAAAAGGAAAAAAAAAAAAGCAAAAGAGAGACCGAGCAATGAGGTAGTAACGATAAAATCGGAAGTAAAATTAATGACTACATAGTACGCCAGATGTTTTGCACCATGAAAAACAACAACACAAAGCAAAGCAAAACCAAAAGTTTGTCACAAAAATTTAAATATGACACGAGACTACAATAAAAAAAGACAATCCAGGGAAGAGAAAACATTAGCATAAAAGGAGATTATAAAAATAGGCCGAGCTTAACCTAAAAATAAAAAAAAAGGAATAAACAAATAATGAAAACGAGGATAAAGGGACCAAAAGGACCACACTATCTGACTATGAGTCTATGAAAGTGATTATTTATTCCCCTCCAGGACATGAACAGAATGAGAGACTCGGTCCCTAAATCCCACTCCCCTGGCTATAATGTAAACTTTGGAAAGAGCTGGAGAACAATACATCCTGTATTGCTGTTTTTTTTTTTGTTTTTTTTTTACTTTGTGACTGTATGGCAACTTGTGCGTGCAAAGTCATGCATATTCGTATTGATATACTCTTGATACCGCACTGTGAATCGCCCCATTATAGCCAGGAGTATAAAACTATCAGTTTACACATTCAAACCACTCGATAATAATGCGAGGAAAAATAACTTAGCAGATGATAAAATTATGTAAAATATGTTCGTACAAAGCAATGCTTACCCGTTTGAATATTTTATTATGTAAATAACTCATACTCGTGTCCACATCATAGTTATATGGACAAAGAACTTAACGTACCACAATGTAAACATTCTGTATTCTGAGGGTCTCTTAATTTTTTTATCTCTCACATTCGGCACTCTTGTTCTCAAAGTACTTTCTGCAATCACACAAGTGTGCTGGAGCACCAGCTTCCTTTGTTTCGAGCGGGCTAACACGTGGCAGGTTTTGCTATGGGCCAATCTCGGTCACGTCAATTTATAATCACTAAAGCACCAAAACAGGTTTCATACATCAACTATCCTAGAGACATCATGTATTCTCAAAGACAACGCTTTCACACATTATACGCCGAATTCTAGATTTTCGTTTCTTTACCATCATCTGCCTATTTATTCTGTCCTTGCCTTTGCCTTTATCTTTTCCTTCCCTTTGCAAAATAACAAGTACAGTGTTGTTCTTCTAACTCTCAAAGAGACTTTAATTATCATTTAAAGTAAAAAAGAAAGGACGGAAGGAATTCCAATTGTTTTCCTGTGTATCTTGACCTGGGTCACACTGCTCAGCTTCCAAGTTGATCGAAGTTACCTATACGCTGACATTTCAGTCGAACTCTTTTCTTCAGATTAAGACAGTATGACATGTAATTTTTTTACGCGAACTAAATTCTGAATGGTTCAATAGCTGGGGCATAGCTGCAAGCATGCAACGCATAGCGGCTGAAAACGAAACACTCATATTTTTACATACAACATGCAATGCATCGATCCTCCGTAACCGGTAATTGTTTTCTTTTTTTTACAATACCGTCTAGGCACAGTAATATTGAAACTATGTCTGCCTGTGTCGGTGCTAGAGATAGCTTTCTCTAACTATCGTAAGAACGGGCGTCTAAGATGGAACAACGTTATATCTTGGTATCTTGGTAATTTAGAAACTGACAATTTCAAAGCGATCATATTATAACTATCATAAATTGGAATGAAATTTGGCCTAAGATTTATTAATTTAAAAATAAGAGGGGAAAATAAAAAATATAATACTAAGCTCTTTGATAGTGACACTGACAATTTTCCAAGCAATTCTAACGAGGAAAAATCGTATTGCTGATGTCTTAGTCTATTAAAAGATAGTTCATAAAACTAATACCACTAGAACCATGAACACGAAAGCAAAGAGATGAGAGCAAAATGCTTATTTGTCATTGATTTTTCCTCTTTTTGCTTGCCATGCTCCTTTCTTTAAGCTATAAATTGTGATTCAAATATTTAAAATAAAATAAACAAACTATGCCATAGTAATCTTTCATTCATATGGAACAGGTCATCGTTTCAAAGCATCATGCATATTCCACACGATGGTAAGTTCGGGTGCATTCATTATATTATAAACATGCTTATCTCTCCGCCAGCGCAACTCTAGTGTAAATAATCAGAGTGCCATGAAGTTTGGGTAACCAGTACACTTAACATTCAGTCTTTATACATCTGGGCGTATCTAGACAAAGTAAAATAAAGAAAACGTTGAAGAAGTTGACATCGCTCATAGCAAGAGAAATTTCATACAATTGTATATTTTAGTGATTCTGCGCGTATTAAAGAAAGGGGAATGAAACATACTTTAAACAGCGAATGAATTGAATTTTAAACGAATACTGGATTATTTAACTCAAATCACTGAAAAGGAAAATGTTGAAACATGAAAATAAATAAATAACACACATAGAGTTCGGCACAATCAAAAGGGTCATAAGGCTAGAAAAATAAAGCAAGGCAACTGACACCAAAATAATAACAAGCTGAAAAATAGAAATCTTTTGTTCAAAGAATCAATAGCTCAGTCAAGGAGCTGCTCACAACAGATAGAGAACGTCTCCTTTTCACAGGAACAACGTGACCAAACTTGTAGTCGACAAGAAGAGAACACTGGCGCTGACCAGGCTATGGACGAGACACAAAACAGCTGTGGTCTGCCATGGTTCAGCACGCACATTCAATTAGCCAGTCTTGATGGTTCATTACTCACAAGTAGTGTCGGTGCAAAGAGATTTGGTATTTGTCTGTAGCCATTCCGAGAACAGCCGACATGAAAGCATTCTCAGATATCCTAAACACAGGAGAAGAATGTTTCTGACAGCCAGAGATAGCCGATACACATAGCTCATAAAAGAGACGTTCAAAAGCCAAAGTCTCAAGCAATAAAGGTTAAAGTTCATTGAGAAAGCACTGACTTAGCTCTGGAATGGATCATATCCTTAAGGATTGCATCGCTCTTTCTGTAAAAAATTATTGAGTAAAAACCTGGACTTAACGAATATGATAGTAAAAAAAAAAAAACATTGCAAATAACTAGTTTGAACAAACCGAAAAAATGGTAATTGGAGGGTGTGTATAAGATCGTAACGCAGAATTAACTTCAAAATATAGGGCGTTCTCTTGGGCAATAAAATTTACACGTATACCCATAATACTTCATAAATCTTAATTTTCTATAGAACGTTGTCCAAGCTGTTTCGGAGAAAAGAAAGTTAAATAACAACAGTAACGGGCCAATATTTTCACTTCTCAAACAGTTAGAGAATCTTTAATTTCGAACATAAGATGAGACAGTAATGGCAGTATTTTTGTCTTTTTTTTTTTATAAAAAAAAAAGTCTCCCAAAATTTGGATACTCAGCTTATGTAACATTATTTTTTTCCCATTTCTATCGAGCGGCACAAGTTTAAGAGTAATATAAATAACTATATTGGAACATTTATTTGCAAAGGTAGCTGAGACAAAGAAATTGTGTGCAATATAACATATTCTATCAATCTATTCGTGAAAACAGTGGCCCAAAATGAATAAACAAATAAATGATTGACAATATTGCGAAACAATAAAAATAGGGGAAATTGAGCAAGATTAGCAAGAAATGAAAGTTCCCTTAAAAGATTTTAAAAGTCGTGCGATCAATAATTAAAGAGGATTTAAGATTTAGACTCTTTGAGTTTCACGTTTATTACGTTGAAGATTAGAAACTAATAACGATTCTTGTTTGCATAGCATTTTATATTGAGCACTTAATAAGAAACAATACAGCATTCATTGAAAAAGGAAGTTAAAAGAGCAAAACCACAGCTTAAAAATAGAAGAATATACATTTAGATAGATGCTGATTGAACTTCAAAGAATAAAAGAGATAAGAAAGCATAGATGAAGGAAAGATAAACCAATCAAAAAACAGAAAACAAAGAAAAGTTGTGAAAAGCGAAGCAATGGGAACAAAGAAAACCCACAATAAAAAAGCAAAACCAGGAAGATTACAGCCCGAGATAAATATTTGCGGCGGGTTGCCGTTTATGAGTGCGCACAAAGCCAGTTATTCTGGTATGGTTTTTGGCCGAGTTGTATCGATTTTGCTGCTTCCTCTTTTTAAAGTTATCCCGCTCTGGTCTTTACTTTACTCCAAGCATTTTTCTTTAGCAGCGGAACGTTACCACTGTGCGACCACTTGATTTAATCCGTAACGGTTCTATTTCCTCTCAGTTTATTATTTTTCCCTTTAGCTTTTCTAACTGATTATATTATTTCAATACAATATTTTCTCCACTGAACAGCCCTTATGCTTATATTTCTCTTCCTCAAGTTATGTATCTAATTGCTTATAATGTATACAACTTTCTATTTTTTGTCTGTCTGTCTGTCTGTCTGTCTGTCTGTCTGTCTGTCTCTCTCTCTCTCTCTCTCTCTCTCTCTCTCTCTCTCTCTCTCTCTCTCTCTCTCTCTCTCTCTCTCTCTCTCTCTCTCTCTCTCTCTTTTCTTTGTCTTGTTCTCTCCTTTCGCACTCTTATTCATTATCTCTCTTTATTCTCTGTATTTCTTTCTGTCTCTGCCTGTCTTCATCTCCTTACCCACACATACACTTTCTTTCTATCCATCTATCTACCTCCCCAACTCCGTGTTCATGTGAAAAGAAAACGGCACATAACCATCACATTGATTTAACACAATTACCTCTGAGTCATAATGGTAAGAGGCGCAGCGCAGTTCCTGAATTTGGTCTGATCCAGTCTCGATTTCCACAGCCACGGCCACGCGAAACCAGATTATGTACTCTACGCGGTTCTTTTCTTCCTGTCTTTTACCCAAGGAAAATGGCTACAGGCAATCACATAGGATTTAAGATGTATGTCAGAACATTTCGCGAACATTGTTCGGGCTTGCTTTAAAAAGGGTAAAATTAGTGAGGAATTGTGTGAACTGGTAGCCCGATTAATTTTCAAAATTGTCCTCCCAATTGAAAAAAAAAATGAAGTTCTATATCAGTAAAGACATAAAACACAGGATAAAAGGCTTTCAATTATTATCACCACAACCACTGATACTTATTGGATACAAAGTCCGAAACACACATGCCATAAGTTAATGAGTGTTGGACTCAATTTCCTGGCCCAAACCTAGTTAAGGGAAAGGGAGAAAAAGGGGGGAGGGGGGGGGGATTGGGGAAAGGGAAAAGGAGAGGGGAGTATCAAATAAATAGAAAATGGTACAGATCAACTAACTGGTCGCGCGGACGCCTGTTTTATGGAAACAATAACAGATGGTTGTCTGACCACAATTTAGTGTAACGACAACAGCATAATTGATGGTTGACTTAACCCACTAGACTACTAGAAGCATTTTTCTATATGCAGCCTTTTAATAAAATGCCCGCGTAAAATTTGATACTGAATTCGTTAGTGTTTAAAGACATAGGATTAAGAAAGGGTTTATCACAACTGGGGCGTGTAGCTTGTGGAAATTACGGAGGATAGAGTTTAAAGGAAAAGACAAGGTAGAATGAAACTTGTAAAAGTATACCGTAGAGGGAAGCAAAATAGAGGCGATCACTAATGAAAAGAAGATAAAACATGAAAATAAACAGTGCATGAGAAAAAAGCTGAGGGCGAAAGGGAGAGCGAGCAAGTTTAATATGATGAGAAAAGAGAGAGCGGGATATAGATAGATAGATAGATAGAGAGAGAGAGAGAGAGAGAGAGAGAGAGAGAGAGAGAGAGAGAGAGAGAGAGAGAGAGAGAGAGAGAGAGAGAGAGAGAGAGAGAGAGAGAGAGAGAGAGAGAGAGAGAGACAGAGACAGAGACAGAGACAGAGAGAGAGAGAGAGAGAGAGAGAGAGAGAGAGAGGGAGGGAGAGAGAGAGAGAGACAGAGACAGAGACAGAGACAGAGAGAGAGAGAGAGAGAGAGAGAGAGAGAGAGAGAGAGAGAGAGAGAGAGAGAGAGAGAGAGAGAGAGAGAGAGAGAGAGAGAGAGAGAGAGAGAGAGAGAGAGAGAGAGAGACAGAGACAGAGACAGAGAGAGAGAGAGAGAGAGAGAGAGAGAGAGAGAGAGAGAGAGAGTGACTCACCGCTATCAATAAAGTCATAAAGCCCCGCATGAGAGCCACTACAAGTGTTTGATCATCTAGGTCGAGTCAACTCACGGGAGAATCACGCCATGTGGACTGTTTCCATCACTAATCAGGGAAGGGGGAGTACGATTGGCAGCCGGGTCATTCCTGACAGATCAAACCCCGGAAGTGGAACCCCATCGACTGACTATCGCACTAATGGTATTATTATACTGCTACGCATTATTGGAAACATCGCAATGGGGAAATCCCAATATTACAAACCATGAAGCCCATTACAATAGCAAAAATGCTTTTAATATTTTCACGTTCCATAAATCTTTTGAGAAATGTACGGAGAAATGAGTAAGAACCAAGTTAATTCTTGTACATAAAAGGTATTGAATTGGCTTTTTAAAAAAATAATGAAAAAAAAAAGTCAGCGACGGATTGTCGATAGTTTTTTTTTTCATTCGGTTCAAAGCGTGGAAACAAATTTGATAAAACCACAATACTTTTTTTTGCTTAACACAGTAGGGTTCAACTGAGCTAAATCGATCAATGTTCAACTTCATAAAACTTGTTAAAAACTTTCTCTGCAATAACAAATTTAATTTTCCTGAGACGCGCTAGTGGGGTTGTGAGTTTTAATTATTCCACCCTGATTACAAACGGACATACGCACACACGCGAAATTAATTTTGCTGACCGTTTTTTTTTCTCCTAATGTCTTCTGCAGTAATCGAACTTTATCAAAATCTCGAGCTAAAAAACTTGATATTTAAAATTATGCCGAAAAGAGAGGGAAAAAGTTAGATAATATAATTTGTAGCTTTCTATTGTCTACATAAGCAACGAAAGGGGTTATATATAAAAAAAAAAAAGAGCTAAATATCTTGGGTCATTTCAGAAGTCGATAAGAAAGAGGACAGTTGGGGTTCTGATAGAAGGTTGGGAGTGACCACCGCTATGTTTTTTTTTTTCCTTTCGAAAAGTAGATGTCTAACGGCCTTACCGAGCAGCGCACGTAACCTAATCAATTACGAATGGAGACGCCCCTAGTGAGGCGAGGAATGGAAGTTGTTGACCCTGTCAAATAGAGATGGGTCTCAAGAGGATACAGCACGAGCGAAATTCCTCCCAACATTAGCAGGGAAATAAAGATTTGAACTAAGCTTAAATTTTTCAAAATAAAAATGGTGGAGCTTAATGGGTTAGTGGAATACAGCAAGATTCGAATGGTGTGCAAATGGTTGGTGTGCAGTTTGAGAGTCAAGACTTCTAGGAAGCATAATGCTCAAGAAAAAAATATATAGGCCCCTACATTTAAATGAAAAGAAAAAAGGAAAGAATGGATTGTACCGAGACAGAGACTAATATTCACATAAACGGGATATGTATAGGGCAACCCTGAAGATTAGGGAGAGAAGGATCGCTGGAACAGAGGGTAAGAAACGGCTACAGACTGATATGAAATTCGATAAAATTCGGACGCTTTTGGAGAAAAATAAAACTGGCGACGACTATAATACAACATCCTAGAACGTAAGCATGTTTAAAGGTGACTGACGAAAAAAATTGCCCTTAAAACGATCCTAATTTGAATGGTTGGTTCATATTTTTGTTTTCAAATGATTTCCATAATAAGTATACCAGAAACGTTGTATCTAGATTTTAGTTTAAAAACTAGGATAAAGGAAAAAAGAAAGATAAAAACCCTAAAAACAACCAGACTTCCCTAAGCTTACGCACCCTCACAGAAGTTTAAAAAAAACCATGGAATGATATTGAATTTTAAATTAAACAAAACAAACAAAAAATTCAGGCGAAAGGTCAATTCAATATGTTCTTTCTACTGCAGCCTGACATTTTCTATGATAAATTGACTTTGTGTTTTAAATATTTTTTTTTCAGCGAAATGCCCCTTTCTTTGGATTTTATAAAAACAACATCCCAATTCAACGTAATTTTCTAAAACTTTCTTTTTTTTCAAAGAAGTGAAAGGAGAGCAGCTGAGAAATAAGTAAAGATAAGCTCTGTTTCTAAAAAAAAAATCAAAATTATTTTCAGAGGATTGAATAAATACGCGTACCTCAAAGTTTTCGAAGCCGAAGATGTCGAGGATGCCGATGAAGTGTTTCTGGTGAGCACCAGGGTTGGTACATTTGTTGATGGCGTCCACTAGCCAGGCGAATGTTCTTGAGTACAGGGCTTTTGCCATTGCATGACGATTCTCGACAGCCTGAGCAGAGTGAGGGGGGAGAGATGAAAGATTGAATTAACATTAATTTGTCTTCAAGTGAAAAAATAAAAATCAAGGTTGTAGAGTAACATTCTGCAGAAATGAATGTTTTCAGAAGAAAATAACAAGGAAGTTGAAGGGGAAAACAGATGGAATTATTCTAGAGAGATAAAAATATTTGGAAATATGAAGGGTAAGAAAAGCAAAGCGAGAGAGAGGAGAAAGCAAGAGAGAGAGAAAGAGAGAGAGAGA